>BMAW01004130.1:0-77403 GCA_019974015.1 Nephila pilipes
ATATATATATATATTGAAAATGAAACTCAACCTCTTGGGATAAATTATCAAATTATAAAATTGTTGCACATTTTGCAATACTTTAGTTAAAAATTTAAAAAGCATTTTAACCATCAGAAATTTTAAAATAAAAATAAAAAGATTATATGTGAATTGTAAATATGGCATTGAATAAAATTAATATAAGTACCTTAAAATTCAAAGTCTAAAATTGAACTGCTCATAATTTATTTTATACTAAAACTCAGATTTTCAAATATTGGGGTCTAAAAAACAAATATATTAAATAAAATTCTAAAAAGGATTTTGAGAAAGAAACTAGAATAAATACATATTAAGTCAACTTAAAATTAGTACATGAATAAGTTTCGTTAAATAATTATTGCTACTAATTAAAATTAAATTATTTTAACTGATTGAGAAAGAAGAATAAAATAATATTCATGAAAAGATTATTAGTAGAAACTGAAGGAAATATAACTTGATTTTCTTTATACTTGTATTAAAAATAATTTTGATGAATATCATTGAGGTTGTAAGAAATTATCTTTCGAATTGCAACGAAAAATCTAAGAGCGTTGATTTAATGAAAATTGACTGATAATGAAACGAGTTATAGAAAGCATGAATTTTTCATACCTAATTACGTATAGAAAATGGAACAATTGAGATCCCAATATTTTATCGAAGTTCTACAAACTCAGTATAATGGTTAAAGTAATTTTTCTTTGCACAACGTAAGTGTAAATTACTTTTTCAAGTAGTTATTCTTGCTAATCTAAGATATAGCTTGTTACCTCTATGTTTCATGAATTAAGCATTACAATAAAAAAAACTGGTCATTATTCATATTTATTGTATTAAAAGTTAACAAACATAGAGAACATGCACAACATAATGATACTAATTACCTTAGAAAATATTTTGGAATGGTTCCAAGAAACATTCTTAACGATTCACTGCTATCTATGAAAGTTTCTTTCCATGACTTCATATCTACCCAACTTTCATCTAAGTACATCACTACAAATAAATGAAAGATTCTGATCGAAATTAGATGTTGTTTGTCGATGGTAATTTGGGCAGATGATCTTAGAACTGTGGTTTCATTCATACTTTTGATCCTGTAAAAAGTAAAAACTTTTGTAAATATATACGCACAGATATATATATATATATATATATATATATATATATATATATATATATATATATATATAATAAAGAGAAAGCATATGAAAGAGAGTGGCCAGATCTACATTTGACTTTAATGTAATTTGACTTGTATTCGCATTATACGGTTTGATAACGATTTGACTATTTTGAACTTTGCTGTTTCTTTTTTTAATTTATGGTTTTTGTTTTGAAATCCATATTGAATGAAATAATTTATTAATGATTTTTACCTATTTTACGGCTTTTAAATTGTTCCCTAGAGGGCCTTATGTAATCTGCAAATCAATTCTACAATGTAGTTTTTTCCCTAGAGGACTATATATAATCTACACAATCATTTTTATTTTTTAAATTTTATCAGTTAGGATTTTTAAGGTAAATAAAATTTAAATGAATCTGGTTAAGGGCTTAGAGATGAAGAATACGCATATAAATTGTAAAATTGATATTGATTACATTAAAACCATGTATTAATCTCTTATGAATATCAAAATACTTTTCATAGTAATAAAAATGTTATTTGTTTACAATAAAATGAATTATATTTAAAGAACAGCGTTTCTAAATCAGATTATATATATATATATATTATTTTCCATAATTATTTTTGGTAGCGTCCAATTTTTTTACTGTTTCTTGATTCACTTGCTCGACGTTAAATAGCTGAATTCTGATAACATACTCGAGCAGGTTTACGTCACTCTTCTTTTTCACATTATTATTTGAAGATCTTGATTCACGATAGACTTAATGCATGTCATATTCATTATATCATTCTGAAATTATTCGGTCCCTAACCCAGGTGATTTCAATTAAAAGTTCTATTCTATTTTCTCAGGTCATGTGGTGTGTGTCTCCAAAGAAATTGTTCGCATACAAAACATTGAGAATAATATGTGCAATTTTGTATTTTGAAAGCAGTGCTAAATAAATATAAAATGTTTGTTAAAAAAAAGGGAACTCGGATTAGTAATTTAAGAACTGTAATCTCAAACGATATTTTCAAACTTGATGATGATGGTGATGACTGACACTTCACAGTGATTATGATAAAAAATTTCGTTCTTTGAATTCAAAGAAATATACAACAGCAACAACTTTATGGAAACGCACAAAGAAACATGATTAAGCTATATCAAAGTTTATTTTCTGAGGGAGATTCTAAAACATATAATCTGTTCATGAAATCATGTTATTAGAATACTTTGTTCTATTAGAGGTGTATGGTTAACACATTGGAAAATTCTTCGGCCAGGATTACGGGACGTTATTTTAAAATTTAGTTTTTAAGGAGTTACTCCAGGTAATAAAAAAATGTCAGTCTGAATTTTGAAACAATAAAAAAATTTCCAAGTATTATCAAGTAGTTGCCTTAAATAGAATATGCAATTCTCAGAAAATGAAAACAGTGTTCATACAAAACTCTTACTCAGTAATTTCCACATATTTTAAGCGTTAGCTTCTGTATTTCAAATTCTGAGCAATGCGTAAATCCTTATGCTCTTACCAAATTTTATGAATAAGAACTGAAAATCTAAGATCCCATAACAAGCATGTTAAAATTTCTCTGGTTAAAAAACTGCTGCTGTTTATTAAAGTCTTGTAAGTGATGAACTTTTTGAATAGTAGGTGCATGAAATGCAAACGAGTCTTCGGACAGCGTTGTATGGAGCAAGTGCAATATGAAAGTTTCATTTTCAAAGTAAAACGTTCAAGTGTTGAAGCAATTTACATGTCTAATTACAAGAATTTGACATGAAAGGAACAAAATATTCTTTTGGAATAAAATGCGAAAACTTAAACGCAATATTACAATAATTTTATTAAAAAAAAAGTATATTTTTTCAGAAAATAGTCATGTGTCAATCACATTTCAGTAATCATCAAAACAATGAAATGAATACAGTCAACAGGTAATAATATTTTAAAAAAGAAAAAGGGTATTATTTATAAAGCAGAACCTTTCAAATGCTTTTTAATCTTTTATGTTAAAAATTAATTTTTACTTATGCTAAGTATGCAATTATATACGAAATAATTATGAAAATTTTTATTTTTAATTAATGAGTCAATTTTGATACTAAAAGTATAAACTAAGAAAATGCAGATAATACTTTTCAGTTATGTTGATATAATTACCTTAGAATACATTATATATATATATATATATATATATATATTCTTAATAAGCAGAAAAACATAATATTTGTTAATAATATGGACATTAAAACAGTTTTAAATTTAATAAAAATGTGGAATGTTTGAAATATAATTGTAATAATTATAAAAAATTAAATATCAAGAATGATTGGAACTATAAAAATTATAAAGAATGTATAAATGAAGAATATTAGCAAGAGTGATTACATATAATCTAAATCTTAGACAAATTGTGATTAAAGATGGGGTTTTCAGAGAATTATGTTTTTTAATAATAATACTTATAATAAAGAAAAATTAATGAATATACTAATAATTTTTAAGTGAATTTTCTATTAAATATAATTTACTTACTGAAGCGTTTAAAGAATATAAGTTTTGTGTTAATGGAAAAATGAAATATTTGAATAGTTTGATAAAGATTATGGAGATTTAAAATGTTCTATTAAAAAGTTACAAGAATAGCTAAGTATTTATAATTGTGATAGGACCTCGGAAACTATGCTATTATTTGTAAGAAACGTTACATTATTTTGAATGGAAAGCATATAATTAATAATATTTTTACTAATATTAATAATATTGATCGAGAAATCACCGAAAGAATTAAATATTGAAAGAAAGAGATTTTGCAATAAATATTGCAAATAATCCTCACATCTTCCTAACTCCTCAATTTCCTACAGTACAACTGAAACATAGAATTGTGAGTAATGATTTCAATTCTTACATTACTAAAGCTGGAAAAATTTTACAAAATATTTTATAAAGTACTATGGAGGATTTTCATTAGACTTCATGCTTAAAAATAATAATGAAATTATTAATGGCATAAAAGATAAAGATTTACTATGCTAACTATCATAAATATCAAAAAACTATGTAGCAATTAAAACAATTCAAAAAAAAAAAAAAAAAAAATCAATATAAAAAAAATTGGAAAATAATATATTTAAAGTTGCCTCAGGATTTAGACTACTAGGCTGGGTTATTATAAAATTATTTCTTTAACTATCCCCATGAACAAAGTATGATATTATTAAGAAAATAGTTCAATTGGTCCTTAGAAAAAAATAAAAAAATAAATTATTTTAGGTACTTTTTTTTATTTTTCAATATAATCTCCTTTTTAGATGTACACCCTCTTTCTCTAATTTCCAGCTATTTAAAAGTAAGATTTCGGAAGGTCCTAAGAATAGGCATCGGTTTGAGCGGTGATCTCTTTGAACCATTTTAAGTTTGAAAAAAAAAATATTCCATGGGGACCGAATATTTGTATGGCGGACATTGTAATAAATCTAACTTTAATTACATAGATCTAGCAATCGAAACTGTGCAGGTATGCATCTTTGAATTGTCTTGATGGAATAGCGTCATTTTTTTTTTCAAATGGGGACGCTTCTTCTTAATTTCTTCTCTAAAACGATGCGATAGCGATCATAACACTCTTCTATTATTGGTTTTCCTTTTTTCAAGTAATCGATGTTGATGGTTTGGCGTGCATCTCAAAAAACCGTGACCATCACCTTTTTGTTGGCTGATTTCCCCGTCTTTGCTTTCCTCGGACTCCGTTCGCATTCACATACCTACTGTTTTGACTATTCCTTTGTCTCTGGAGTGCAGTAGTGTATAAACGGTAAGCCCACAGTTAGGACTGAGACGAGAATAAGCCAAAATAACCTCAGAGTCGATCATACAACTGCGTTTATTTTCCATTCATAGCAAACGCGGCCCCCATCCTGCTGAGATTATTTTCACACCCAATTTTTCATGCAAAATTGAAAATCCTGCACCTTTTGCGATGTACTTGTAGCCTGAACTATTTTTCGCACAATTTAATTCGTTGATTACTCAAAACCATATCGTGGATTTATCAATCATTCTGGTGGTAATCACTTTCACTGGACGTCCCGAACGATGTTTATCTTTTGTGAATGTAAAAACACGTTTAAGCTTATTTACTCAAACGTTAATAGTTGCAAAACACAGATGTGCGTTCAACTTCATCCAAATCAGCTTTGATATCTTTAAGTATTAAGCCTTTTAAATATAAATATATAAACACCGTTTGAGAAACGCATTTGCTTGAATTTTTTTTTAATGATCACAGTTTTCTTGCATCAATCGCTATAAATATGAAACCATGTGATGGAAATAACTAAAACATTGTCTAGTGAGTCATGATGCTGACTAAAATCAAACCATTATCGATTAAACGAGCTCGTTATCTTGGATTTTCTGAAGACTTATTGAATGAACCTCGTAAAAATATGATATATATATATATATTCATTCTGGTTTTGCGGTGAAAATTTATTTTCGTTATGCACAAAATTTGGGTAGTTTCTTTTCTTTTTTTAAAACTAAAACAAATATTTGAAATTGAGTTTTCTCAATTTCGTATTTTATGATTCTGTATCTTAATTGTGATTCTAAAGGTTTTTTAAAAAATCTAATAATATGAATCATTATAACTTTTTTTTTTAAGAAAAGCTCCAAAATTCAGAAAAAGTAGAATTAAGGTCATTAAATTCTGAAAAAAATTAAAGGAAATATTTTGTGTTGAAAGCTTGGTTTCTAAAATAATCAAATCTTAATAATTTCAAACGGGTTTTCGTAATTTGAAGCCAAAATATGTTTGAAAGCCTTAACCAATTTAAAAATTTATTGCAAACAACATTGGGCTTCGGAAAAAAGTTTGACATCAAGTCTTTTTAATAGCGAAGTGTTGCGAATGGCTCTCAATTATTTCTAACATTTCAATGGATTTTAATTTATATCAGCACACACACACAAACATGTCTACAATCGCTCTATAAACAAATGATGTATAATAAATATACACAGCCATACCAAAAAAAATTATATCACTACCATGTAATTGTTTTATAAATAGGATTTTTGCATTAATATTTCGCATATTAAGTTAGAAATTAAAATAATTAATTATATTACAGACTTTTTATATATCTTTTATTAATGAGAAATAAAACATTCAGTCATTTTAACTATCTATTTAAATTAATATTGAAAGTAATACATGTGAGAAATACGAAATGCATATGTTGCATGATCAGCCAACTACAATTTATTTAAAATAAATGATAAATTTTCGTTCTCTTTCTCTACATATATAGTGATGATGAAACAAAGTCTTAATTTTTTTTACTTTTATTTTAGTTTCCTTCTTTTCATTCCATGAGCTCAATTTTTAATAAAGCTCTGAAAGAATTGCTCCAAAAAAGGAAGCGAGATGAAAAAAAGCGATCCTTTTATGTTTACGAAAATGACGTGATCAATAATGTTTCTCTTACAAATTAAGAGGTGCCTACACAAGAAGATGAGGGTAAATAAAAATAAATTACAAGCTGCGGTAAAAGGCCGTAGAATCAATTTAAAGAAAAGGATATGTAATTAGTTTAGCGAATTATTGTTTTCATTGACAGGCATTTCTTCGCTCATAAAGAGAGTATATATTTTTTTCTTCTCTGTCGGCTAATACGTATACTCCTTATTTGAGTTAAAATTATTAGACAAAAATGAATAATTTAAGTGCATAGCGTGCTGTGAAAACAAAAAATTTAACGCTGAAGAATTAAGTGGAAATTTATTGTTAGATCTTAATTTATGAGCTTATGAATAAGTGAAGGAATCGAATTATGCTTTTGTTAGTGTCGGAGACATGTTAAAGTAACGTAAAGAGCCAGTGAAAAATTCGTAAGAAATTACGCAGTAAATGTGCTATTGCTTTTAAGGAGAAAATTTCATAATTTATTCAAATTAATTGTGATGTACCTTCTTTTAACGATTCCTTTTATATACTTAAAGAGCTTTTTATTTTTTGTCACTTCGTATTTATGATTCAAAATCAGAGTTTATTTGATTCAGCTGTGTTAGTTAAGGAATAATTTATAATAACGAATTATATCCGAGAAACTGTTACGCTGAGGAGTTTTTACCAGATCTTCTGTTCCCTCCCCCTTTTTTTACGATTTTATATCTTATATTCGCTTTGAAGAATGAGAGATTTTCATTAAATTAAAGTTTGGAGATTATATCTTGAATTCTTATTGTAAGCTCCGTTTTATCATAAATTATTACATTTTAATTAAGAACAAAACTTATCAAAAGTAATCTTTGGAAAAAAATTGAACTACATTTTTCTACATTGACATATTGTGTATGATCGTTCCTTGAATATAACATTTATTTAAGAAATTTTGTCCCTTGATTTAGAATATATAGTTTTATTGAATTCCAAAATTATATATATATATATATATATATATATACAGGGGGTGGACAAAAATATGGAAACACCTTGTAAAATGCATGTTTGAAAAGAAAGATTGAATTTAATGAAATATGTAGGTGGCGCTGGCGTTTTTGACTACTACCGCCACCTATACAACTTCGTAAATGTGCTAAACAGTTCAGTTGTTGTCGGAATACTGTTATGTGAGGTTGTCATTGCATTATGTCAGAGTTAACAGACTTCGAACGTTGGCAAATTGTTGGAGCACGTATGGTAGGTGCTTCCGTAAGCAAGGTAGCCGAGGTGTTTAGTGTTTCAAGAGGTACTGTATCGAAGATTTATTCCGCATATTTGAAAAGCGGAAAAACATCATCTGCTAAATCACAGCGCGGACGAAAGTGTGTGCTGAGTGATCGTGACAGACGATCATTAAGGGCAATTGTGACGAAAAATAAGAAGACCACAGCTGCAAAAGTTACTGCTGAAATGAATGTTGTGTTACAGAATCCTGTGAGTACCAAAACAATTAGAAGGGAGCTTCATAAACAGGGAATTTCTGGCCGTGCTGCAATTGAGAAGCCACTCATCAGTGATGCTAATGCCCGTAACAGGAAAAGGTGGTGCTTAAGTCATAAAGCCTGGACTATAGGGCAGTGGAAGCGTGTAATATGGTCTGACGAGTCTTCTTTCACATTGTTTCCCACTTCTGGCCGAGTTTACGTCTGGAGAACGCTATCTCAAGCCTATAATACAGACTGCTTGTTGCCAAGAGTGAAACATGGTGGGGGTTCTGTAATGGTTTGGGCAGCCATATCGTGGTTCTCTGCTGGCCCCATGATAACTGTGTCAGGGCACATGACTGCCAAGACTTATGTGAACATTTTGGCAGATCAAGTTCATCCCATGGTACAAACTTTGTTCCCCGATGGTGATGGTGTCTTCCAAGACGACAAAGCCCCTGTTCACACAGCTCACGTTGTCCAGGACTGGTTTTCTGAGCACGAGGAGGATTTGTCCCATCTCCCCTGGCCACCACAGTCACCAGATCTGAATATTATCGAACCTTTGTGGTCTACATTGGAACGGAAAGTGCGTTCTCGTTATCTACCGCCAACATCGTTATCTGAACTTGCCACCGTTTTGCAGGAAGAATGGTATAATATTCCCTTGGCACACATACAGGAACTGTATTTATCCATTCCGAGAAGACTGCAAGCTGTTTTGGATGCCAACGGGTTTCCTACACCATATTAAGCAAAGAAACATGTTTTTTAAAAGGTGTTTCCATATTTTTGTCCAACCCCTGTATATATACATGCAAGGGGTGTTCAAATGAAAATGTAATGAACGCTTGGAAAAGAGTGTGTATTGAAACAACATAAACTTTAACATATTTTCCTTGTCGCTATGAAAGAACGTAGCGAGACACCTGGAGATGGAAATGGAGTCTCCGTCGTAGATCGAAGCATGCGCAGGAGAGAGTAGAGGCTCTTATAAAGAGCGCCGTCCAATTGACGCGGCAGTTCGTATGAGGTTATGATGGCAGTTACATTGCAAAATTCGATAATTGAGGAGTAATGAGGCGTTATCCAATTTCTGACAGCTGAAGGTGCTAATCCGGCCGTTATTCATTACCGCATGATGAGAGTATAGGGAGAAGACTGTGTGTCTGACAAGGCGGTAAGAAAATGGAGTACTCGTTTGGAGAATGGAGTGCTTGCAGGCCGTGAGAGTTTGGTTGACCCCGGTTTGGTGAGAGCCCGGACATGTCGCCGTGCGATTTCCATGTGCTTGGTACCCTGAAAAAACATCTGAAAGGAAAGCGCTTTAATTCGATCGTCAAACTCAAGGACGCTGTGATGGACTGGGTCTCGTCACGGCCACAGGAATTCTGGGAACAAGGAATCCTTCGGCTCCTTAATCAATGGGATGGTTGTGCTCAAGCCTATGGTGTATACTTTGAATAATGAAATCATTTAGATTCACAAAGTTGTTTCATGCCTTTTAATTTGAACACCCCTTGTATATATTTAGGAAACCACAAAATAGCTTGTTAAAATATTACAGTCTAATGGTGCGTATGTACAGGGTGTATCAGTAACAGATTGTCAAATATTTAGGAAGGGAAGAGCGCGGTCCATACGAATCGGAGTCAAATAGCAATTTTGGCTTACAAATGCATTCCAGAAACAATAAATTGTGCTGAGAATGCGCAGGAGTTCCAAGCATTTGTCCACGAAAATTTTTATTCTCACCCAGATGCAATGGTAGTTAGATGACTGATCACACAAATGCGGAAGTAGGCGATATTCATCCTTACAATCAATATCCCATCAATATTCATATTCTGACTTACGGGGCTGCCGAGAAGAATATGGGTTGTACATAATGATCTCCGCCATTGTGAAATAAAATGAAAAAAAAAAAAAAAAACTGAATATATTTCTGAAAAGTTTATAAAATTAGCTTTACGTATTGGTTTTCTAAATTACATCCTGCGTATGTCTGCCGTTGATTATCAATAGATTGCTGAAGACTTTTCCGAAGTGAGTGCTGAAATCTTCATTACTCATTTCAGGAATCTGACGCATGTTTATGAGCGGAACACTTTTGCGATTGCTTAATGGATGCTTTTACTTTTTCCACATTTTCTGGTGGTCTTAGTTCTGCGAGTGTTTCAGTTACCCGAAGGTTAGAATTCCTTTGTAAAATCGTTTATCGATCTAGTCCAGATACATTTTTACCCAGTGCGAAATGTGTACGGAATATTCTACTCTATCACAGACTGATTGTTTTCATTATCCTCTTCAATAACAGAGCCTCGGTGTTCATCGGTCTAACTCATGATGAGTAACTGGGAGGAAGACCCAAGAAACTTATTTATTACATAAAATTCTTAAGAGTGAAAACGGAGCAGAGGGCGCCACCTACTTATTTGTTTCTTCTCTCTGACCTGACTCCACCACATTACTGAAAATATTAGTCTCAACAACCGATTCATATCAATTTCATTCCTTTTCTCCCGCTACAATTCGCATAATGAACACTAAAGATGTGGAAGATCTTGATACTTCATTCTGACATACAATTATATCCAACAAGGATCAGTCAGAACTTAACTTCTTTATAACGCTGAGCCAACGATTATCTAAAATAAATTTTTTCTAGAAAGCCGCGATGAGTCGTAAATGAACGACACGGAAACTAGACATTGATAGCGAGATTGTACTAAGATTCATTAAGGACAAACCAAGCTCGAGTATCAGAGTTATAAAGAACTAAGCAAGGATTTCATGCTGCAATGTTTGGAGGATTCTGCGTGAAAATGATGTTCATATGTATGCTGTGACCTAATACGTAGTTGATCATTATTATTTACTTCTGTTAATGTACATTTCAATTTCGTGATTTTCTTTGCTATTCTTGTTTTTTATGTACATATTTTATATATATGTAAATAATTTTTTTCTTCATATCCAGTGGCGTCACCAGGGATGCTCTGTTTTCATTCAGCACCTCTCGCGTTCTCGCAAATAATAATAAATATTAAATGGAGTGAGATCAACATGTTTACAGTGTTGAGTAATTTTCACAACTCCCAAGTTATGGTGGAGTTCCCTTGCCCATGATTCTCTCGACGCCATAGCCTATAAATGTTTATCACATATATAGTTAATACATTTTGATGTGTAAATAAATAAAACGCTAAAAGGGATTCTGTAAAATGTACTAGATGGTATAAATAAATTAAATTAAATTCCTTTATTTATTTGGAATGCTAAAAGAAAAAAAATCATTTTTTTTGCATTATGACAACATATCAAAAAGAATGAGGTACATCTAAAGAATTATTTATGTTAAATGCTCTTCTGGTACATTAGGTAAACCAAAAGTACATCTACAAAGAGTATCAATTGGGTCCACTGGTTCTCCAGGAGATAAATTTGACTTTACCGTAGTAGAATCATCCTTTTCATTTACATCATCATCTTCTGACTTATCTACTTCAACTGTATCACTTTTTATTACAGAAAGACATGTTCACTTCTTATTTACGAAAAGATCTGTTCCTCATCATCGACGTTTAAATAATCATAAACATATATTTCAAACTTTTCCCAGTTTTATCTTCGTAATCGGTCAAGGAATTTTGAAGACCTGAAATAATATTCTCTTTCTCAGAATTTCTACAAGATGTATCACTTTGACTCTCTTCGTCATTTTGAATAAAACCAGCTTTTTTCCAACAATTAGATTTAGACTGTGTCTTCATTTTTCACCAACTTCCGGCAAACCATTCACATGCATTTCTTACAGTAACACGCATTGTGTACTTTTCATCAATGTTAAAAATCATTATGTTCTCTAATCGTTTTCTTTAATACCCTTTGAAGTATTTGATAACGCTCATTACAAAGGGCTTCAGAGTTGCAGTAGCGTTTGGTGGAAAAAAGTAAACTTCTACACTCTGCAATTTTGTAATGGGTTTATGTGCAGAGCTGTTGTCAATTAAATGAGCACTATTTTTCTTCCTCGATTTCGTATCTTTATCTAGTTTCAATAAACATTTTGTAAATATTTTTGAAGTCACCCAAGCTCGCTTGTACGCAGTGTAGACTTGTGGTATGCTCTAAAATGTTTTTAAAACATCTTGGTTTTAAGGATCTTCCAATTACAAGATTTTTTAATTTATTTTTCCCGACATATTTGTACACAGCAATGCTGTTAACCTCTGTTTGGATTTATTACTCCCTTTACAATTTCTCTTCTGAAAGCTAGTGTTCGATTAGGTAACATCAGGAAAAATAACCTCGTCTCATCTGTGTTACAGATATTATCAACGGAATATTTTTTCAGAAATTTTACATATTTCTCCTAGAAGCCATGTGTGTACGTCATCCAGCGGCAATGAATTTTCTTTACCTTGTAACCCATGGACAGATATCCCATGACTGTCATCCATTGCTAGCTAGGAATTTTGGGTTCCCCATCATACATGCAAAATTTTCAGGCTTGCTCGGAAATAATTGGCCCATTTAAAGGTAAATTCAGAGACGGTTTTTCTCTAAACCATTTCTAAGTAGCAGAAGCTGTTACGTTATTTAAAGGTGTGTCTATACTCTTTCTTTTTGTATCGATATAATTAGAGTTGAAAATGTTTTCAATTCCTTTCCGTTTTTTTAAAAATGTTGCAACAATTGATTGCGAAAATCCGTATTTATTGCAAACCCAAACTTCTTCATATCTTGATCTATATCTTTTATGATGTTGAATTTCACTTCGATGGATATTTGTTTCCATGGAACAATTTTTATCGATTTTCACGGCACAAATTTCAAAATAAATAGACACACACACACACACACAATACTCATAAATAAAGTAATGAAACTCTCTTAGCATATTATGAGAATAATTCCTGATTTGAACTACCGTAATCGACACAATTTATCCAAGGTTGAAATTCTTATGATATTCATGTGTGGACAAAAGTAAGTATCGATATTTTACCGTAAGTATCAATTACCGTAAGTATCGATATCGCTTCGGTATTTTACCTATCATTTCCGATGAAAGGAATCCTTTACTATTTTTCAATTAGAGGGGATAAGAGAAAGGCTCAAAAATGCGTTGGCCAGGAAATGTCAACTCTATTTTTCCCTTACAAGAAATACACTTTCTAGTTACCATAGTACATCATATCATAATCTCGAGGTGTAGGCACGCAGAAATACAAGTCTGTTTATTTATTTTTTCATCATACCGTCGAAGCACAGTTATATCAGCAAGAGCAATGTAAAACTTCATTCAAGTGTTTCGACAGAGAGTGTAACACTAGAGAATCCAAACCAATTGTCCGAACATATTTTATCTAAACTTTGTTGTGTAGCGTTTTATTTGTAAACATCAGTTTAAAAAAATATCGTAATAGGGAAAATTATAGTTGTAGCGAGATCATACTGTATATATATATATATATATATATATATATATATATATATATATATATACATATATACATGAAGGTCACAAAAAAACTTTACCAACATCTGCACTTCTAGCGCCCGTTCCGCTTAACCAAAGAAGATGAGATTTCAAATATAGTTATTTGGAGGTATGCGCTAGACATTCTGTGAATGGTAATGCAGTGGACTCACGGTTACGGTTTTAGTAACAGAAACACAAATTTTCGAACGGGAAAGCCTATTTTTTCTCCCCAAACTGCTCACCGCATGCGGAAACCTTAAATAGTGTTGGATTGGAATTTATGTTCCCAATAACGGACGCGTTATGCGCATACAAAAATAGTTCTACCTAGATATACTACCAACAAAACACCTGCAGTGATAGCTCCAACAGCAGACTCGAGACCAGAAGGGTCGGTTTGAGGCTCTCTCGGCAAACGTGCGCTATAGGAGCCTGGTGCATGTAAAATCCGTCGTGGGTACAATTTTCTGCAAGTTCTCGCGCAAATTACACTTCTGAGGTACTGAAGCGAGGGACCCATCACTCCCTTAGAATATCGAATCAGTGTTGGCATATGTCTGGACCACCCTTAGGGATGAGTTCCAAACCGCAGGCAACAACCATCTCCGTTGCTTAAATCCGATTCTAAACCAAATTATCAAACAGCCTTCGAAACACGATCTGGGTACATGCATAATATTTGCACATGACAGAGGCAAGATACCAATCACAGAACGCCATTCGCTAGACATTCAGCGTAAGAAACTGATAAATTGCGAGTTGGGTATCTAATCCTTCAGATGTGAGTTCGCACATGCCGACGAAATGAAAAATGGTAAAACTGTATTATCAAAAGGGGTTGAAAGCTTCGGAAGCCTAGCGTGCTTATCGATGAAATCATCTTCAAAGACATGACCAATATACTCCGCAAGGCGTATTTAGTAAAGAAATTCGAAGATATGGGTTGCACCTGTGATAAACCGCGTTCCTGAAGACTAACTGTTTCTGAGGACATTGTTATGAAATATCAAGACACTGCAAAAAGCAAAAAGCACAACTCGTGTGTTGGATATACCGAAAACAACAGTGCTAAAGCTACTACGTTCTTTACTTTGCGTGCTTCCATACCGGTACCAGGGTGTTCAGATCTTGCAGCCGCGGGCCAACAACTTCATATCGATTTTCCAAATGAATTTCTATTACGATATGATGCTGACAACTACTGGCCACTTCACATACTATGGACAGATGAGGCGCATTTCAACTTTAATGCCAACTTGAAAACCATTTATTGTGTGCACTAGGCAGACACTAATTCTCACGCAGGGGAACCAGTACCTTATTTGACGCCAAAGACTGTGATGTCGGCATTACAGGTACAATTGTTTTCGGCTCTTATTTTTTTGAGGACGCTACACCAACGAGCTATGTAACATACTCTGCAACAGCCTCTCGCTATACAGTCATGCTGCAAAATTATAAGATACCAGAATTATTTCTGTGAATTGCACTAAATAACATCGTTTGGTTAGAACATGGTGCGCCTCCATATATGGCGAAGTCTGTTTGCAGGTTCCAAGAACAGCATTTTGATGATAGCATCATCTCCCACCATTTTCCTTTTATGTCATCTCTACTATCTCCCGATCTGACACCTATGGATTTCTGGGTTTGAGGATATATCAAATCCAGAGTTTACATATGCAATCTACAAACTTTGATTTAAAAGATTCTATAAAGCGCGAGATTGCTAACATCCCTCATAGCATGTTGGGTTCAGTATTATTATCCACCTTCTCCTTCATGCAATGCGTAATTACCTGTGACGACACTCATTTGGAAAATGTTTGATCTAAATCGTGTATTATTTGTCCGATATGTGTTGTCATCAGTAATTGGAGTCATATGCAGTTTTCCTTTGTTCGCCCTGAAGAACTATTTTTTGTATGTGCATAGCACATCCGTTTTCTTAAATAAAGTTTTGTGAAAAATTAACCTCCAACGTTATTTAAGTTTTTTGCATACGCAGAACATTTTGCGACGGAAAAAGGTAGGCGTTGCTATTCGAAAATTTCTTGTTTCTGTTACTATAACCGTAACCGGGAACGCAACTGTGTTGCCATTCACAGAATGTCGAGAGCGTATCTCCAAATAACTATATTTGAAATCTCATCTCGATTTGGTTAAATGGAACGGATGCAAGAAGTGCAGAAGTTGACAATTTTTTTTTATTATCACCCGTTATATATATATATATATATATATATATATATATATATATATATACAAAAAAATCTTTGTAACTTTTAAAATATGACCAATAACCACAATAATTAAAATATGACCACAGTTTGAACGTATAACTAATCTCAGTAGTCTACGGATCTTGGAAAATAAACTTCGACAAAAATTCCAACGAGGCAGTTCACTTTCCGAAAAATGGCGATTCGTACCCAATCCATGCATTCTAATGTAAAAACGACAAATAAAAAGTACTAAAATGACGTATCCTTTCTTAACCCGAAAGCTCAAAGGAAAAAGTTCAGAAACAATTATCTGTTCATATCCATCTTTGCAAGCATAAGCATTTTTTTTTTATTTCATCATAATCTTTTGAATCAAGATATATTTTCCATCAAAATTGGTTGATATCTCATATATTACTTCAGTTAATGTATTTTACAAATGCAAGTATCTTGAAAGACAAAAGTGTTTGATTTTTTAATATTATTTATAACCTTTTAATTATTTAATAAAAGCCCATTTACTAATTTTTAGCTAAACAATTAGAAATAAAGATATTATGTATCATCTTTAAGTACAAATGCAATGCATATATGAAAACAAGTCATATTACGAAAATATGACATTTCTGAATGTAATATTGATGTATACCGTTCTACCTATTTATTGTTTACTCTGCATTTATTATGCGTCTTACTAATACTTTACACTTACTTGACACTAAACAAAAATAGATATAAAAAAGGAAATGTGATAATTATATTCATAGTTTCTTGATTTATTAAAAAATAATCTATTGTTAAAAAATTAAATTGTTTAACACGAATATTGAAATTTATCTTATTACATTTTGCAATACCAGGTTTGTCTGAAACGTTTCTGATCTAACAAAAGATACAAAACATTTTTTTCTTTAAATTTATGTTTCTTTTTATACATAGTCTTCTGTAAGTCCAAGCGGTGCTCCCGTGTCTTTAACCCGTATAAATAGTATACTCGGCGTCTTTCTCTGCAAAATAATTGTTAATAAAGGTGATTAACTCCTCATTTGACGAAAATCTCTGTCCTCCGAGCGCAATTTTTAGATTACGGAGAAAAGGAGGCGCTTGGGTTTAAATCTATTGAAAAAGAAGGGTGATCAAGCAGTTCAAACCTGCAAATATGACCATTTTCCAGCAATTTCTGCCTTTTGATTGTCAAGTAATGATACGTTGTATGATCCTGTAATAGTTCCTCCTTTTCAAAATAATCGATTAAAATAACTCCATGGCTATCCTAAAAAACAGTCGCCATCACTTTTCCTGCCGAAAAAACGGTTTTTGCCTTTTTTTTAGGAGCCGATTTCCCATTCACAGTCCACTGTTTTGAAAGTATTTTTGTTTCGGGCGTATAATGGTGTGTCCAAGTTTAATCTACAGTAATTAATCAGCGCCATAAACTCTGATTTATTGCGCTTAAACTATGACAGATGGTTGGAAATGTTCATTCGAACACGCTTTTGGTCCAATGTGGATAAGCGTGGCACCCAATGAAAGGACAGCTTTCTCATGTCCAAATCTTGATTTAATATGTGACAAACACGTTCTTTGGACATATTAGTAGCCTCTGTTATACTATCTCACTTTAATTTGACGTTCTAGCATAAATTTGTGAACTTTAGCAATGTTATCGTCAGTGGTTGCAGTTTAAAGATGTTCCAAACGTTCATTATTTCCCAAGCTGGTATGGCCACGTTTAAATTCATCTGCCTAAAATTTCATGGTGGTAAATGATGGCGTAGAGTCTCCGTACACAGCATCCAACTCATCTTTGATTTCAAAAACAAATATTTAATGTAGCTAGCAAATAAAATATTCAATGTAACAACTCATCTATATTTGAACAAATATTATTTATTTTTAATGCCTATCAAAAACAAATAGTTAATGACAGCTCGATTCTCAATTTTTTCCGTTTTCACAAAAAAGTTATTGTGAGCCACATAACTCACATTGACACGTTTAGTTAGAAGACGTGTCAAACATTAACTGCGCGTCCAAAATGCTAAAACTTTTGGTGACATTTCCTAGACCATATTTCCCAGATTTTATTAGTGGTTGTGAATTTCTTTATTTCTCTTTAAAAGACCTTTAATGTTATCTGTTAAATAACACAATCATTTGCTAATCTTTACCTGTCGTAATAACTTTTAATAAATCTTCTGTTTTCTCGTATTGGTATATTTATTTATTTTTTTTTGTCTTTTGTCAATGTAAGAAATAATAAATATTATGATTTGAAATATCAACAAGAATGCAAATTTCTTATATTTGTAATGTATTATTTGAAAAGCAAAAAATTTAAGCGGTTTATTAAAATCTTAAAGCTAATTAACAATAACATAATATTTTATAATGATTAAATTTTTTCTTTATCTTAATTATATGCTTTTTTCTTTAAAAGCACTTATCTCAACATCTCTTCCTTTTGCCTTAAAATTCAAAATTTAATGTTAAATGCATCTTATATAATTTAAAAAATATATAAATAAATTTCTCATTATCTCATGTTACGTTTTGATTTTAATAAAATTTGTAGATTTTAAAATATTTAGTCTTATATATGTGTTTGAAAATCCTATTTTAATTTTTTACATTTCATGAATATTGCAATTTTTATGCCAATGTTAGAAATCTCTCTTTTGTAAATTATCTAACAAATTTAGATCAATATTATGCTAGTTCAAGGTATTTTTATTCGGTGATATAAAAAGCAAACTTAGTAAATGAATTATCTTACCTCAATTCGAGAAACCTGTTTTGGATGCTTAGAAGGATGTAGTAGCTGTTGTTTGCATATTTTTGATCACAGTATAAAATGACTCCGTTCTTTCTCAGAGAAATAAATTCAATATCTATGAACAGACGGTCAAATCCTTTTAAAACTGCAGGCTCCGAAACTCTTCGTAGAACTATTGATTTCTTTTTCTTGTTTTCTGAATAAAAAATATTTCAAAGTAAACATTTATTTTTATTCGTATAATAATAATAAGAAGAAAAGATTTTTCACAATACATGATAAAATCAGCTTGAAGAAAAATATGAAGTTTTCTGAGAAAATTTTGCAGAAAAATTGCTTACCTCCAAATTTGCAAGAAATACTTCTAAGTATTAGATGTGAATAAAATGAAAAGGAACAAGCTATTGAAGATATCCTTTAATTAAAACGTTAAGTATTTTTAAGTTCCTGTTAAAAATTATTAATTAGAGCGTATTTGACTTCAAAAATGAAAGAATTGTGTGATATATATGCATTTAAATATTTAAAATATTATTCGAACAATATACATTTTTTATGTTGAATATTATATACTGTAGCTATCGTTTTTATCTTTATTTTTTGGCAAACTTCACAATCCTTATAATTGTCTTATTTCTTGCGTTATTTGTCCAGAGAAAAGTCCTATCATTTATGCAAAAAATATTTACTTTTTATATGCAACGAGATATCAATGTGTCCTGAAATTTATTTTAAATACATTTAACTGGTTTAATCAAATAACTTTATCTATGGGAGAAAACATTTTTGCCCCTGTTTTATTGTAAAACACGAGACTGAATTTAAATAATAGTTTAGTATTTATTTTCGGTAAATAACATAAATCATTTTTAAAAAAATTGCTTTTATGTAACCACAAACGTAGTTTACTTGGAAACGTCTGATATATTTTCTTTCACAGTTATTTTTCACCCATTTTATCTTATAACATCGAAACCTGACTGAGATTGAACTCGTATTTAATGCTTAGCTTTTCTTATATTAGTGTATTTTCTCCGTTAGTAATAAATTTAAAACTTGTTTGTTTTCTATTTTCTTGCAGAACATTCAAATTTTATGTTTTCTGGTTTGAAATGCAAGTAAAAGCCCTCAGTAACCAAATACAACAGCTTGTAATTACAATTATATTCCTTGGAGAAAGAAGGGTGTCAAATCATGTCTAGGAGTTTGACAGCAAAAATTTCTGAAGAGTGATAAAAATTATTTAGATCCTTTCACTTTCATACATATTTTATACTGAATTTCAAAGTTAAATTTCTATCGATATATATTGTATTATAATATATTGCTCGTTCATACCTTAAGAATCAAGAATATGAATGCAACCGTTGTGTATCTTAATAAATTTTGTAACACCTCGAAAGAATATGTCCCAAATTGAGAAAATAATAGACAAATTAAAATCAGTATCAAGATGAAAAAAAAATATCAATTAGTTTATTTTTTGTAAATATTCAAAGGAAGCAAAAAACACTCTTTTTAAGTTTTTTTTTATGTACATGCAATAAACATAAATTATTTAAAAATTTATCCATTTTACATTTCGTACATTTCAACAAACGCAATATTTTAGGAATTAATTACGTTTGAATGTTAATGACCGCCTATACATAAATTATTAGTCCGCTATAGATACATGGATGAAACATCCCCCTAAATTTCTTCCAGTTTTCCTTTAGCCTGACTGTTAAATGAAATATTAAAATTTTGTTACAAATTCCCTAAAATTACTTTTACTGATTGATCCAATCGTCAGGCACCACGATCATTTTATTCGGATCGTTTAATATTATTTAGATATATGTTGTAGGTTTTCGTATACTCTCGTGAGCGTGGAATACTGTTATTTCCCTCTTTTTATCACTGATATACATTTGAATTCACTCTTCTTTTATTTCGTTTCATAATATGCGACTGTAGAAAGTGTTATGAACATTTTTCCAATCATTGTATTATCATAACTTTGATTTCAAGTTTCTATATTATGACATTATCGTGCAATCTGAAATATCATTCAATTACTCTCATGTGAATGAAAATTTCGATTTTAAACTGATAAGAGAAAAGAAAAATTATTTTTGAAGAATAAGAAGTGAAGCAAGAACTGTTCACTTTGATAAACTAGAATAATGTAACTACAATTACATTATAAAGATAGAAAAATGCGTTTCAGAATATTATTAAAACAATAACTATACACACGTTTCCTTTGTTTTGATTTTTTTTCATTACATGGACTTTCTTTTTCCTGAAAATATAATCTGAGCATGTAGAGGAAAAATATTTTGCATCAATTCTTTTCATAGAAAAAAAGGCTTCTAAAACATCATTCGAATCATTCATCAATCTGTTTCAAGGTGTTGTTCAAAAGAAAACAATCTCGTTTCCAGGCCCGATTTGGAATGAAAGATTATTTCTTTTTACGACGGGAGAAAAAGTGCTCTCGCCCTCTAGCATCCAAAATCCTATTTTTGAGCGTAAGTTTCAAGTACGTTTCCAAAAGGACATCTGAGAACGAGGGGAAAAATGCTTTATGGAGCGTATGTGTAAATCCTCCTTCACAACTTACGACATTTTTAGAAAAAAATACATATCGTGGACGTACATTTTTATTACTAGACAGTGAATAAAATATTTTTCAGCGTAGAAGATTCTTGCAAACAACAATTCTCACAACACGGTACGATTTTACGACTGCACAATGAATAATAAAAAGTCAAACAAAACTATTCATTTTAGAAATAAGATCTATATATTTCATCATATTCTGCACAGTTTTCTGAGAAATAAAAAGAAAAACATATGATAGAAATTTCTTCTCCTCTTCTCTACGACTTAAAATTCTGTTTAGGATTTGTCTTGACTGCGGAAGAATTGAAATTCATATTTAAATCACATAATTTGTTTAGCTGTTTTTTTTAATATTGTAAAAAAGTTTTATCCAGATCTGGAAAAACATTTTAGAATGTTTGTCAAAAACATTGAATCAAAAGTTAAAGCTACAAGAAAAAAGATGAGTTTAATGACATAAAAACCATTTACAGAGACCATTTTTTGAGAGAGATCTCACAAAAAAGTAGAATATATTTTATTCTTTGAAATTTTATTCGAGGAAAAAATATCAAAGTACTTTTAATTTTTGGTGAACATTATATTAAGATAAAAGGTTATTTCATTCAAATATAATTAAACAAATCTTATTCAAATTTTATGAATATGAAACAGACCTAAAATAACGTTTTGCGTATGAAAATGTTTTTAAAAAATGGAAAATAGAAAGTGAATCCATATTTAGAACTTTCTTGTTTAATATTTTGAAAAAAGTAAATTTCTAACTGATGATTCAGTTTTCGTATTTTCATTCATTTTATTTTTTCAGGATTCTTAACTGCACACTTAAGAGTCTTAACTTTTTCTTTTCAAGTAGTAACTTGGCTTCCTTTTCTGTTAGTTGGTTAATCTTAAAATAACTAAGGAGTAAAGTATATTTTTTGTGTGGAATTTCAATAAAAAATAAACAAAAGAGAAAGAAGCGAATCTAAAAAAAATTTAAATTTTATTCATTCATTCTAATTATGAACAATATATATGATAGTACTTATCCACTAGAGAAACATATCTTAAGGATGATTTTTAAAAGATAAATTTATGGCCAAAATGTTAGTTCAAAATTATCACAATCAAATTAATTTTGATAAAGTACGTTTTTCAATGTATTCAAATCAACCAGATATCCACACAGTTTATGGAATATAAATCAGTTGAATTGAACATTCAGCTTACATTTTAAATCTATTCTGGTATGCAACAATTATACAAAATTAATGTATTGTATTTATTTATAATTATTTCAATTCGCAATTAACAAAATGTTATACTGAACTAATTCTACAAATAAATTACAGCAATTCTCTCAACAAATCGATAATAACAAATAAATAATGTAATAATAATAATCAATATTAATGCTAAACAATAATCAATATTAATGCTAAACAATAATCAATATTAATGCTAAGCAATAATCAATATTAATGCTAAACAATAATCAATATTAATGCTAAACAATAATCAATATTAATGCAATATTAATACTAATAAATAATACAAATAAATAATAATGCGAACAAATAAATAATAATCAATATTAATGCTAAATCTAGATTATGGGAAAATAAGAAAAAAATATTTCCTTCAAAAAGATACTATTTATTAAATTGTCAAATAGCGCTTCCAACTCTTCTACAAGTGACACCGGTAGTTCTTTACTTGGATATACGTAGGTAGCGATAATGAGTCGTAAAGGGATGTGATTATGATTGTGATAGGTTTATTAATGTCGCAATGAAAAACAACAGGAGGGCAATTGGTGTTAGACCTCAAAATCTTGCTCCTCGATTAAGCGAAAAGAACAATACTAGAATTGGCACCTCAATCTTTAAACTTCCACACTAAGCCAAAGGATTTTGACCAAATTTTACTAGTATCAGCACCGCTTTACGGTGAGTCGTTAGTGGCATCAGGGCTCGAACCCAACATTCAATGAAAACAATGCCGGCCACGAGACCGGCACACTAGGCTATTCATGACCATGAGCACTAGGCTATCATAAGCACGTTGATAAGAGAGGAATACAAATTAAGGATCGAATATCAACGTGAACAAAGTAACGTTCTTTTGAATGGTTGAGTCCTAAGATTCCTCACAGGGAAAACCATGAAAAAATAAACCTATATGATTTCTCCTTTGGATTTGTTATATGGAAATTAATCGTTTTTAATCCCATCAAACTTCTCGGAGCTTTATTCTTATACAAAACATTCTTAAAAAGAGATTATAAGCATAAATTAACAATTGCATGATAAAGATATGTAAAATGTATCTCAGGAGAAAGAACATTAATAAGTTTTGAATAATTATTTTATAAAGCAATCAAAATTTTTAAAATAAACATTAGCGTGTATTTTTTTTCTTATAATTTCTGTTTTTGATTTATTTATGATTTATGTTGCCCAGCAACATATTTTGGATTAAATCGCAAGTCTGGGAGGGGAGAATTCAGGGTTTGTCTATATTTCGTTGAATTATTTTCCAGTACTTTTCTGAAATTTCTTTTCCTACATTTTTATTAAATAGGACTTGAAATAACTTCTGGTTCTGGTATGATTTATAGGGTACTTTAAAGAGCAGCTTCTTCAAATTTAGATTCAGAAAAGCATATCAGAAACGTAAGCATAAAGAATTCTTCTCTGTTTACTGTTTACAATGAGTATTAAATTAAGAAACGCTGAATGGCTCAGATTCCCTTCTTTGTATTTGTTTATTTACTCAAATACTCGGAAAAGCACAAACTGGAAAGAAAAGATAACTTGAAACTCCTCGATACTCCAATTCAAGTTAAGAATAACTCTTCTGAAAAAGAGGGGAAAGTAAGAGGCAAGTGTATAAATTTAAGTATCTCGAAAATGAAATAAACATTTCTATTGATCACAGATTTATATGTTGCAAAGTTATTTTTGTCAACTTTATCTTTTTTATCATAAAAAGAAATTCCAATAAGTTACATAAGCAGTAGCTCAGTATGCATATACACATGTGTTTTTAATATTTAAACTTAGTGTAGTAGTCGGTGGCAAGTAGTAAAACTTTTAATTAAGCTGGTTTATTATCCAAAAATAATTATTTTCAGCTGATGAGAAAAAACATAATAAAATATTGGGAGGGCGGCGGTTTGCACATCTTGACCACTCTGGAGGTGAGAATGGAATGGAAGGTATTATCCCCGAGTACAGGCAATCAGGGATTTTGAAGTAGGGAAAATAATTACATATCATGAATACTTAACATGGACAGTGTGAGGAGTTTAGGTATATTTGGCAACGCGTAAAGGAGAAAAAGAGAAGCATGTAATTCTAAAGGTCCTGAAAATCTTCATTCAAGAATGCCAACTGAGTACGAAAAATGCTAAGCTAGTGATTTTAAAGTAAATGGGGATAGAATAATTGAATTAATTAGACTTCGGACTTGGGAAAAGTATTGGAAACCTGCAAAAATGGAATTTAAAAGGAATAGTATTGTAGCAGCATAAAAAGAATATTGAATTTAATAGGAAATATTGAATTTAAAAGGAAATATTTTTCTTGAAGTAATTTCATACATACACACACGTATATATACACGTACACACACACACACACGTGTGTGTGTGTGTGTGTGTGCGTGCGTTCGTGTATACCGTATTAATTCGAATCGAAGTGCATCCCAAATTCTTTGATACGTTTCTGTGAAAAAATAAAAAATAAAATAGTGTAAAAAGATATTTATCAATATCCGATTTTTACGATACTTGTAATTTTTTAATTAACTTTAATAAGAAGTGAATAATTTATTTATTTACCAGAATTAAAAAGATATAGAATCATACATGAACCTGCAATTACACTAACCATCAGTATCATGTTTCAAAAATGATTCGTCATTCCCTTATCTCACAGCTGATTTCGGAACTGGTGCCCGAGTCTCACCATTTTCTCCCAAGGAATCGTCTTCCGTATCATCCAATGCATTTGTTATGCAACATTTTTTTAAATTAATGTATTATAGTCTCATTGGAAACATGTTTCCAGGTAACAGGTATCCATTCTGAAATTTTCGATGCACTTGGCTTCTTGATTTTATCGGAAGCAGGTAAGTGATGATTTTCCAAATACAATCTGTTTTCGTACTCTTTTTTACGTAGTCCTCATTTGGCTTATTAATGCTTACGCCAAGCGGCTGAAGATAGTTTGTCATACCAACTGGGATTATCACCTAATCGCAATTACTTCATCTCTGTTTCTTTTTTAAAGAGTCCATCAAATGATCTGTTATGGTGTCCATGATAAGCGAGTTCGAGGATTTCGAAAAGTTCCTGGCCTTGAATTAGCCCAAACTTCCTTATTCGGTGGTCATCCATCCTTTTTTCTGAGCATGTACGATTAAATCGTTGGCAAAATTTTCGTTTTGGAGCACTCACTTCCTGTTAAGAATCAAATACAGAGGTAATTTATGTCCGTCTGCTTTAACGCACAGCATTGCAGTGAAATGTTGCTTTTCGTATCCTGTAATCAAGATTTTTACCTCTTTCTCACCTCATGAATTTACAATATAATTCCGTGGTATATCAAAGTACAGGGAGATTTCATCCACGTTTCCAGTGTCTCTTAATTGATATACATATCTTGTCCGTAAGCCGAAGATGTGACGTTGAAACTGCACGAGTGTATCTTTGAAATCCGCAGGAAGGTTTTGACAAATTGAAGCTCTCAATATCAAAGAATATCCATCTTTTCTCATAAATGTTTCACACCAGCCTATAGATATTTTAAATTTCTTGATTCTAAATTTATGAATAGCTTTTTTTGCCTTGAATTGCAGCATTTATACTGTAACTGGCAATCCTTTAGATTGAGTGTCATGTACAGATTGAGCAACACTATCATCTACTTCAGGATACTTCCTTTTTTGGTCCAGTGAAAGACTTTGTTGAAGATTTATAATTAAAAATCATATCACGTTGTTTACGCCATCGAAGTATATTTGTTTCGCATGTAATTCGTTCTTTATGCATATAAAATCGCTTTCTCTTTCGTAATTACATCATAGTGAACATGTTTGATGTTATTACCGATATCTTTGATGTTTGGGAGGTTAAAAAGAAGCGTATACAAAAGAGCTCTTAAATATGTGCAAACAACGAAGTTCAGGATAGATTGAATACTGATGATAAACTGCAGAATGTGTTGAGTCATTGATGTAGTCGGCTAGAATGGACGGTTACATTTGTCCGTTTAAAAACTCAGGGTGGTTTAAGGGATGGAAACTTAGTTTCTCCCATCCAACAAATTTTTACACCTTCGATTCTAAGCTGCATCCGATTTTTGGTAGTGTTAATATTGGGGGGAAAGTGTAGTTTTGACTCGAATAAATACTTTACATATACATAGAGAAAGAAAGTGGCATGTTCAACAGTAAATTTAGAATTGTGTACTTGAAATATTGCTTATATTTGTCATTATTATTATATTAAAATGTTATCATTGATATGTTATCCATTTTCTAAATTAATTTATCTTAATGTCACCTCTTTTATGTTTAAAATTAAATACAAATGCGTTTAAGAACGTTACAAAATAGACAGATTTTCTCCACAAAATAAATAATATTTAAAAGTTTTGAGGTTAGTTAAATGTTTCTTGAAATGTTTATTAAAGCGTCTAAAATAGTAAATAATCTTTAGAAACGTATGTTTTAAAATTTTAGTGTCACACATAAAATACATTAAATATAATTTCCTCTCTCATCAGGCATATATATTGATTGCAAAGTATATTGACTAGAAGTTTGCGTCTTTAAAACTTTTTTGTAATATATATATATATTGATGTGTTCAAATGAAACCCTCTACTAATGGTGTTCTTTCAACTGAAGAAGTAAAGAGCTATTCCCTAATTGTCTGGCATTATATGCTATATTGTAATTTTTATTTAAATGATTTATTCCCTGATTTTTACATAGTATTATAATTCAAATGTATTAATGTAAATTCCGGTTTAAAGAAAATATTGTTTTGTTTAATAATTATAAATGCTGTTTTGTTTGTTGAAAAAATATTTTTTTTATTTGCCATTTTGCCTTCTTTGACATATTTTATATTTATTTTTCAATTCAATAAACATACATTGTTCTAAAAATGCACGTTGCATATGTATATTACTACAAAATAAAAACTATTTTTCAGATGCATTTTTTGCTTTTAAATATGTATCGCAGGTTTTCTAGCAAGGAATTCTAGCATTTCATTATAACAAAAGATAAATGAGTAAAAAAAAAAATAAAAAAAAAAACAAGAAAAACAAATATATAATTGTTCGGCAAAGCAAAAGTATTCGTGCCATAATTTTTCTAAATGCTCTTTAAAAGCAATTGAGAAGGATGCTTCCTGTTCAGCGTTTTAAAACAATTAAATAAACTTTTATTATGTGCATTGAGTGGAACGAATGCTTTGTTACCATTATTATTATTTCAGTTCATTTTAAGTCATTTAAAGTCACAAAACAGAAAATTATTGAAGTAATTATAAATGTAAAATAATTAACTTAATTTAAAGAACATATTTCATATTAATGTAATATTCGCTTGCGTATTCAATAAATAACATTTTTGTCTCAATCGTACTTGAATACCATGAAAAGGTTGTACAAAAGAACTTTTTTTTTTTTTCAAAAAAAGTTATTGAAATAAAGCATGAGTGTTTTACTTTTCGTAATGAATGTACAAACTAGTTTGTATTTATTTGAAAATAGTTCTTTTTAAAAATATCATTTTCAAAGTTGAAAGAATTTTTCATTGGTATGTAAGGTTTAAATACTTCGATATATTATTTGTACTTTCTAGATCATGAGCATATGGAAATCATTTTTAAGAATATAATATTCTGACTTAAAGCGTTTGCTTTATTCGCGAGATAAAAGAAAACTCCTATACACTAAAAACAAATAATGCTTGTTTTCTGTTATATTTTGCTTTACACATTTTTAGTTAACATATAATAAAAAATATTTCATTGAACTCAATTCATTTATTAGTATACAAATGAAAATAATACTATAAGCAAAACTGCAACAATAATAAAATATATACAATTCTAATTATAAACTCTAAATATTTTGTATCATTTTTCATACAAATTTCTATAAATTATTTCTTTTCACTTCAATAGTATTTCTTGTAACTATTCTTCTAAAATATCAAAACATTAGTATTTTTTGTAACTAATTTTCTAAAATATTGAAACATTTGTAATGTACTTTTTTAATTAATAATTACTGTTAGATGTGATAAAATCTTACGAAATTGCTAAGGAATTTCTTAACACTCGCACAATAATATAGAGTAGTTATAAGTGTAGATTACAGCATAAAAATGAATTTTTTTCCTAACACTTTTTAAAACATGCCTGATTTTCTACCTTTTAATTATATGCTGAGTAACAATCAAACCGATGAGAACATGGGTCACGCTACTTTTGAGAAAGAGACCTAACTCATTCAATGAGGTAAGCATATTTTTTAAGTTAAGAATTATTTTCTTAGATTACTTCCACGCATGTTACTTCTTCGTTTTCTAATTCATCCCTTGCTGTGACTACTTTACATTTTCTTATTTCTTGAATGACAAAATTTAAATGTATCAAATGATAAGTTTAAATTTTGATTTATTTTTCTATGTGATTTATTTATTTCATACTTCTAACGAAACAATGCTCTGTGATTAAAATATCTATTTTGAAAAGGGAACGAGAAAAATATGAAACGTACTAAATCATTTTAAGGGGGTTGGAGTAACAAATCACTCTTTAGGTTCTTACAAACCAAAGAAATTTGGGGAGCTTGTATATACTTACTCAATTTATAAAGATAATGTAAATGAAAATAAGTTCAATGATGAAAAAAAAAAAATGACAGATTTTTTTTTCTAAATTTTTATATCTGCGTTTTACAATGATATAATAATAATTACTTTAAAATGTATTTTTTTAATGGAATTTAATTTTTTAGGATTTTCTTACCTCTCGAATTTTTTGAATCATTTCATAACAAAAGAAAACTTTAGAAAAGAGCACCATATTGAAACACAATACATCTTCATTAAAATACTCTTAACTCAGACAAAATATTCGCATACTTATCTAGCCAATATTAGAACGATCGCTAAAATACCAAAACTGTTTCAGTTTACACTGAAACATAAAATGATGGTTCATAAAAGCTTGAACTAAAATTTATTAAATGACTTCTTCACCCTAAAATCAAAAGATTGCTTTTATTTATTTTAAATAATGATCTTCTAATTCAAAAACATTGCTTTTTTCCCAATTTATGTAATTGTGTGTTGATTTGAAATTTCACAAAACAATTAGCAATACTGAATTTATATTTTTGACTGAAAACTGAATACTAAATGACAAGTAGAAAACTCATATTAAATTTTGTCAGATGAAATTTTTTTTCCATCTGAGAGAGATCTTCCTTTCCAAGCAATTTTAGAAATCTTCTTTTCTACAACTTTTCTTGTCATGGGAAAAAAACGGAATTAACCAATTGAATTTATTTATCTTATAACATTATTTATAAAAGATGAAAATTAAATAACTCTTAATTGCTAATTAAAAAAAAGACTTTAAAAATACACCGGGGTGCATTTAGAAAGGATAATCATATTAACTTAAGATGTCGGTTTTAATTTCCAGGACTTAAAAAAACCATCATGTTATTAAGACGTAAAATGAAGCGCTTAATTAGGAATCCTATTCTTCACTTTTCACAATTATAAAAGAAAATTCTATTCATAAAAAACACTTTTACTTATCATACAGTTTCCCCAAAAGTTTAGAATTTCACTGCTGATGTCCTTTTATACCCTGAAGACAAGAGCACTAATGATGTCACTGATTATGTATTCCCTTACATATGGTAGGGTTTATGTAACACAGAAGGGCATTTCCAGGAAGAAGATGAAAACACAATGGGACTAATTAGAATCAGTAATCACATATGACCTGAGGCATAAATTGTTCTCATCAGCACATGTTTTTATGTGAAAGGAAGAATGCCAATCTTGATGTATTTGGCACTTAGAAAAGGGCGACTATTGGATGTTTTATTTTTGCTATTGGTAAGGTTGTTTGACATATGTTAAATCCTGTACATTCAATCCAAATTTCTTTTCATACTCAAAATACCCAGATCATGTTTTTTGAAAAGGAATTAGAGAGTTAGAGAAGGATTACTTTGAATAATTTATTTTTGCTCTTTTAACTTGTATTGCATAGATCAATATTTCTCATGCATTCCCCTTTGTCAGAATTTTGGTCCTCACGTACTCATGGTTAGTAACTACAAATTCTAATACGCCATCAAAGTTATGTAACATTAAAGGACAAATTTAGAAAAAAAATTGTACACCTTGTTATACACTGAAAGCTTACATGTGCGGTTAAAACATTCTTCGACCAACAAAATATTTTACATGAGAATATGAGCGTTATTACCTGACATACATTTCTATAGCTAGGATATCATTTAATTAAACACTTAGTCATTTTAATTGTTACTAATCTGGAACACCTGCCTAGGTTGCGACATCTAGTATAACCGAAACGATTTCTCTTTGTTTTCATGATAATATACACCTGCACTTACGGTGATTTAAAAACCAAGTTAAATTTATTAGAAAATATATAAATCTTTTCTAGGGTTTTTAAGAAATAACAAATATAACAATAATTTGAAGTATTTCCGATAATACTTACTTTAGTATTTATTGTAAAATGTAAGTCATCTTTATTACTAGAGAGTTCTGTACTGTTTCCCAGTTCTTGAAATAGTACACAGTAATAAATTTCCGTAGAAATGAATACAGTGTGATACCATTTACGTAAAAAATTTCTCATGAAATAGTTTATGTAAATGAACATCGTCGAAAGTATATCCATCACTAAAATAATTTTCCTGCAAGTATTCAAATTTTAATTTTTAGGTATAATACCATGGAATCACTAAAAAAGACTCGTGCGTGTAATTTAGCTATCTATTAGGTAGCAATTTTGTTACCGGTATATCGTGATTCTAAATGTTTCAATTTGTTCTTATATCTTAATAAATACGGCCGACATCGGCTTGCACGTGGGGAAAACTGATATTAGCCGATAAGAGCGAATGGAGTTGCAGGGGACAAAAACGGAGTTTGTCTTTGACTGGATAGTTCATTCAAAAATGAAAATAAATCAAAGGGGAGCGTGAGACAGACCTATCCGAGGTTTTAAAAAAGGAGAAAAGGAGAGGAGGATTTCCTGCCTGGGAGCGAGAGAGCGTTCCAGCCAGAAGTTGGAGGCGATTGCCTGCCCTTGCGATTTTAGAACTAAAATCGAACGGCATTTGATATTAAGCTTTTGGTGGTATTTTAACTATATGTGTTTGGACTTGTGCTGTGTAACTATATGTGTTTGGACTTATGCTGTGTAGCTATATGTGTTTGGACTTTGTGCTGTGTTGCTATATGTGTTTGGAGTTTGTGCGAATAGAAATCAGGCGGAGACGCCTAACTGGAATATAATCCATAAATTTGTAAAATAAAGAATTAATTTACTTAAGCTGTGTGATCCCTTCACGTTACCGTTTCATTCCACACATTCTGGGGTCACGACGTTACAATTTTAAGTATAAACTGCCTGATTTTAGCGCAGTTTAGTGTTTGTGTGAAAACTTCCCCCCTGTTTTATGTAAATATAAATATAGATACATTCTCCAAATATTTACTAGTATCTTTATTTGTAGAGACAGAAAAGCGCTACAATTATTAAAACATTTCTTAAATTGGTTCTCTTCCCACAACTAGTCGTCAAACTTAAAAGATAAATTATAACCCCTTTTACAAACTGCATAAATATAACCATAAATTTAGGAAGTATTTCAAATTCATAAATAATTACAAAATTCTTTGAAAAAAGAATAAGTTCATCATAAAACTACAATTCCGTAACTTATTCCACATAATTAAAAAGGCATGTGTTGATGAGAATCTCTACAAATATTTTGTATATTAGTCAGTTTAAATGATTTAGAATAGTTGTTGCTTAAATGCATTAATATTAAAATAATATAATTTTAACACATTAGGAAATTATTAGAGTACAATAGAAAATCATAAATGATAAAGACCTGCGTTAATAAACTGTAATGTGGGATTTTGGTGTATCTTGCCTCAACTAACATCTAGACTTACTTTCTTAAATTTATATAAACATTTAAAATACTTTCCCAACGAAATGGAACGGGACTACAAGAATTAAAGTGATACCAGAAGTGTAGTGAACGTATTGAAAAAAGATAAATGTAAAAGTGACTGTGAATTTAATATTAGTGTTATTAATGCTTCGGTAGTGAAATTGATAATGATTAATATAGTTGTCGTGTGCTCATCAGCACAGATTGCTCTCGAGTAAGGATCCATATTCTCTCTGAGAGAGTACGAGCTAAAGAAACCATTCGAATCCCTAATCGTCACAAGTTAACTTACTCGGACTCGAGTACGCTGGTAATATTATTGCTCATCATTGAGATTACATATGCGTTGAAGGTTGCTTTGTGTTGGTATGAGAGAGAAAAAGTGAGCAACACATGTTCATGAAATTATGAAAGCATGTTCATAAAAAATATCATCAAACTGATAAGAGTAATCTGTTTTTTCACTATTTGACTGCTATATTTATGTGATTTAGATATTCAGTTACTCAATACGTAGATTATAGACGATGGTCGTGGATATAAATGATAGGATTGAGTTAGAAATCATACAATAATTTCTGAAGGTAAAAATATAAATTTTAATAAAAGATATTTTTAAATTAATTAATAGCTAATATAAAATAAATGCAAATAACACAAATTCGTAAGCTAAAAAATAATCTTTTTACTTAACGAATGGATAAAAATAACACTTTTTCTTTTAAGATTGATTCAACTTTTATCTGGGATTTCTGTAGCATATAAAACAAAAATCTACGAAAAATCATTGTCCTTATACGAGTATGTTCTTTCTTCGTTGTTATTCAAGAAATCTATACCCAAACAAATTATTTATAAACGAGACTCTCAAATGTTACCTCCACAAACATTACTACACCAAGGCAGTTTTTACTTGTAACGGGAAAAACTCTCACAAATAAAAAAGAACGAAGAAGAAACATGCCGAACAAACATTTAAAGGCGCGGAAATACACCGGAGACAGTCCATCCACGATCCCAAGCAACATCGTAAAGCGGCGGACATTCAACTTTATAGCAGAGCATCTAAATCGTTGGCGAAACATTTAAACTCGATTCATGCCCAAGACGGCCGTGTAAGAATGGGCGTGTTTGGCGAGGAAAGACAGGTGCTTTAAGCTCCGTGTAGTAATTTCGGAAATAGCATGAGATGCAACTCGGAGTAGGGAGGGTTCCTTAAAGTCGTTGCTCCAGGGAGTGATGGAGTAATTGAAATCGACGACACAGATCTGGGTTGTTTTCTCAAATAGTCCCTTGTTCCTTGGACGATAGAGTCAGTGTAAAAGTGTTCGTTGACGATGTTGGATGTGATAGAGGAGTTAATGATGAAGAAAGGAGAAAAGAGATATTGTTTGATATTCAGCTAGCATTCTTTTATCGGTGTCAGACTTATCTGAGTTCATAAGGTTTTTTTTTTTTATTCCAGTTCATGAACACCTATGTATATATATTTCTACATACACATTTTAAGTATGTAATGAATTTTTAATACAAAAATAGTATGGACTGTAAATTTTGTTGAATTGAAAGTTGTAAGTTTTGCAATGGTTAGGATAAATAATGTTCTTTGTTTGTTTTATTAAAAGCTTAAACTGAAAAGGTGCTTGGGTTTTCAATAACAAATTTGATACTTTATTTGAATACCAATTTAAAAATTTCTTTTAATTCAGAACCAGATGTATTTAGTAAATAAAATAAGTGATATCTGACTGTTTCTAGATCTAATGCTCTATACGAAATTTCCTATAGTACGAATTAATTGGAAAATTTATTTTCCCAGAAATCGTCATTCGTCTTTTTTGGATATTTTATACACTATCAAAGGAAAAGAAGGGAAAAAAAGAGTAATTGAATATAAAAAAAAAGTTAAAATGATCATTCCCACGGAAAAGGTGATTTATGTTCAGGAGTTCATGTTTCGAAAAGAAAAAATAATCTCGTTTTTCAGAAAAACGTATCAAATGAATACTGATTTTACACTTATCTGTATATGATATTTTTCTCATAAAATACAGACATCTTTTTAAGAGAAAAATAACTTGTAGATGTAAATGAAATTTATTAAGATGGGGAAAAAAATTAGAAATGTTAGACATTTTTTTTTATTTTCCTCAAAAGCTGTCATTAATCCAACTTTTTTTTTGTCGTATTTTAAGACTAATACACTTTAACATTTTCAATCAAATTTCCTAAAACTCTACCTATACTTTCCATACAAGCATTTTTATTTTTAGGGAAAAGACAATTTTATTTTTCATAAAAGAAATTCTTCAATTAGTCTTATTTATGAAAAACCAATTGTAGCAATAAATTTCTCGTATATAACAAATAACCAAAATAATATTAATATTATGTTTTCCATTTATTTTTTTGTCTCGTTCATCATATATGATATATTTAATAATATAAGCCCTTTTAGAGACTATTATATTTATCATAAATTGGTTCTAGTTACTTTGTTAATTGTAAATGTTGCATTATTTCATGTTTCAGCAATGCATAATATAGCAGAAAATCTTAAAAAAATAAATACGTATAAAATATTAGCAAATGGAAAAAATTTATTACAACTTGAAAACACCTTAAGATGTTATTAACGAGTGAAATTTATTAATTCAAAGGACCGTAAAACTAGGTTCACATTAGTTCACACAAATGAAAAGTTTTTAAAGTTTCCTTGAATAACTGAATAATTTTTCATATTTTCTGAGCTACTGATCTTATTGAATAAATTAAATTAATGTTTGTATCCTATTAGTATCGAGTCTGCTCCTCCAGATAAATTTTTTATTAGATTTTAAATAAAATCTGGAAGGGAGATTTGTGCAGTTTTTCTAGATCTATTTAATCCTTTAAGGCAACGTGATGTAAAAAGTCGCAATTCAGGAAATGAAAGTTACAGTAATAAATTTATGAATCATCTTTAAACATTTAAGTATTAGATAAATAAATACTTTTATATATTCGACAAATTAATATTATTTGGAATACACAAAGAACGAATGAAGTAACTGAAGAATTCGTAATAATTTTATTGAATAAATACTGATATTTAAAATCTTTTACGTAAATTTTTCTCTTCGTAATTTAGTTTCATACGAATTCTTTATATCTAGGAATACACCCCAATTAGCCCCTTCTCCAAAGCTCATTAGTTAGCGAGTAAAGCTGGCAAAAGTAAAGCTGGCATTCTAACACTCAGAAGATTTTTTCAGACAACTCTCCAGAACTTTGTTACGAACATTTTGAACAAACAATACCTCAATAATTCTTCTATATCCAGAATTTAGAAATCGTAAAGATATTGATATCCATTCATTATTCATAAATTAGTAAAAGAAAACATTATCCATCTCTCTCAAAAAAGATTTCAAATATTTTCATTCAATAAAAAAAGCATATCTTCTAACTTTTCATTTAAATAAATATTTTTTAAAAATTAAAAATATATAAAATTGAAAAAAAATATCATATTTAATGCATTTTTAGGAAATTAACAAATTTTCTATTCATAAACGAGGAGTTAATACTTCATCTAAATTAATGTAAGTCTACAGAGAGAATATTTGGTTTTTGTAGTATCCCTGCTATAAAATTATCCGCTTTCACGAAAAAAATTCTTTAGGATTAGAGTTATTCAGTAATATTTTTGACAAAAATATCGCATGAAAATAAATGCAAAGCTGAAAAAATACTACTTACAGTTGTTAATAATATCATACATCTCTGAGAAAATGTTTTTGCTTACGTTTATGTAAATATGTTAATATTTACGTAAAAACTTTTGAATGAATCAAATTAACCGGTGTTTTTGTCTCGGATACTGGAAAAGTGAATCGACAGGAATATTAGAAAAAGTCAAATGGTAAATAGCAAAGTCCCTGATTCTTTCCCTCAAAATATTATAATTTCTTTATACAAATATGATAAACCTGTTGAACATAAAATTTTTCTAGTTTTCTTATTATTTATATATGAAATTTTTTTTGAGATATATTAATTACATGAACTACGTTTCGAAGTATATATCCAAGTATGCTTAATTTCATTTAAAAAAGTTATTTTTATCGGTGGTTAAAACACATGCTTTCTCTTTCTAACCATTTCTACGTATTTTTTAATATAAGAATTAAAACTATTCAACATCATAAATATTCACACACACATATACACATAAGTTTATAATATTAAAAATTAATTATCATTCCCATATTACGTGTTTATTTAATAATTATTCTTTTATCATTTTAAAATACAAATATTCTGATCAGTAATTGTTTACTTTTTAAAGAATTTCTTTATAAGCGATTTTAAAAAAAAGCGATTTTAAAATATTATTGAAAAAAGTTAAGGGCAATACTTAAATCAATATTCTAGAGATTTATTTAAGTTATTTTTGGCACATTATATAATTTAATTTCATCAAAATGTTGAAGGGGAAACAAAATAATCAATGAAAAAAAAAAGATTTTAAAATAATCAAATGTTATTCAATTGAAGGTAATTTACGAATAATTTTCTTGCAACTTTGTTCAATTTCAAAAATCTAAATTATAATAAATAGCAAATAATTATAAATTATAATTATTTTGCTCAAATATGTATATTTCTACATTAATTCAAAACATGATTATATTAAAATAATTTCTCTTTCGTGAGTTTACATTTAATTTCATTTACACATTTTTCAGCAGATTTTTAAAGAAATAATAATTAAGTATAGATATATTTTAAAACATAAATTCTGGTTTGAATTATATATTAATTTCAAAACATTTTGCTGTAGCATACTTAATACAGTTTTATTACGTAAATTGATTCAAATAATTCATGGTTTCTAAGCCTGTATCGCATTATTGATAACCGAGTTTCTAAATTTAATCTTCATTAAAATCAAATAAATTTAAATGAAGTATTAAAATGCTACTTATCATAAAGCGTTGTTAATGAATCTGAAGTCTGATACGTTGAATTTCTTCTGCAGAATGTATTGATTAGAAACCTCATATATTATCTAGATTAAAAATTTTAAGGGAAAAAACGAGATTTTAACAAATGAGCCAGAAACAATGTACTCATCCCTTCTAGAAACAAAGACAATTATTCACATCTTACTTAGCAATAAAAGTAGCTTAAGCATATTTTTTAAGAGAATGAAAAGAAACCGCTTAATTAAAAGTTATTCAAAGTGGTACAAAAGAGACAAAGAAGCCGAATCTCATTGTAGAGTTTTTCACGGTATTACTTACAGGGGACTTAAACCAGTTTGTACCGCAAAATCTCCCTTCTTACCTTTCTTTTGTTGCACTGATTGGTAACCTAGGAAACTAGAGCTCCCTTTAGACTTCTCCAATTCATCTTAAAAACAAATGCAAGGGAGCATGGGGAAGGGAGCGAAGGAAAAGAAACATAAAAAAAATCAAAGTTGTTAGTCACTCGAAGAACATGTTAAGTAATGAAGCAAGGCCGACGTACAACTAAAAAACAAGTTTTTCTTTTAAATTTAATTTTCTGGCACTTACTTTGCCTCTACTAAGGTTGCACGGTGTCTCTGCTGCTTTCGACAGTGGCCATCATCGATTTTCTTTTACTCATCGGTCCAAAGACGGAACAGATGAAAGTAAAAACATGAGAGGGTTGGTACAGGAAAAATATAAAAAACCTCTTAAAATGCTTTAAGTGAAACTTTCTTTCTCTTTAATATCGACTAATTGTATCAATAGGTACATGGCGCGATTGGGGAAAGTTTCAAGGGGCAATAAAATGAAAGCAAAATTGAGGAAAGGAAATGCCCTCTTGGGACAAGTTCCACTTTTTTTTACCAGTGAGTGAAGACTATTTGTTATGGTTAGAAGAGAAAGGGAATCGTTCAAAAATGTGTACGAACAAACAAAGCATTTTTTGCTTAGCAAATGGAACAGAGAAATACATTAATTTTACCTGGAACAACGAACTTCATCAATTTCAAGAACTTATCTTTAAATCGACATAAGACTCGCACTTAGAAAGAAAAATTGCTTTATTCTGAGACAAATCTTATTTACTGAGGTAAATCTTTTGAAAACGCAGTGAAATAAAAAAAAAAATTAGGTTTGCGAAACACCAAAATATACCCGATATGTAACATTAAGTAAACATTTTAGAATACATTTTTTGCATGCTTAACAAGTACTTTTGGAGATAATGATAAAGGAAAAATATCTGCTTTTTAACAAGTTAAAGTCATTTATTTCATTCCGTCCGCAAAGAATACTGTTTTAAATTATCACACGAATTTTTTTTCAGAGAACATAAATAACAAAAATTTCGTTAAGCTATATGATATACCAGTTTCTGTTAATTCGTTCTATGTATTCGATCTAACAAAAATGATCACAAATGTTACAAGCGTAAAGCACAAATGAAAACCTCTGGAGAAAATAAAAAGTCATTACTTTATTTTAATATTTGTTTAATGATGTTTAGACTTATATTATTACATTATTGTTTAAAGTCAGTATTTTTAAATATTATATAAAATGTATAATTTATTAATGGTATTACGTGTAATCTTATTGGAATTATTATTTTTTTTTGTCTGCCAGCTCTTCAGGATCAAAACACAAATTTTTAGATTTCTTTGAAAAAAAAACCAATGTAGATTTTTTAGAGAGGAAGAGGAATTTTTTGTCACGGGTTGAGGAGATTAAAAAAAACCAAGAATATTATAAAACTAAAATAATGATCGATTAACGTACTTTAAATAAAACGTTTAAAAATGTCATCATAATGTGGTGGATAGGACACTGATGATTGATTTTTAAAATTTTAAATGTCACATTTCAGCGACAAATAAATTAATTACTAAAACAATTCAAACCAATATCCGACTTAAGCTACTGAAAAAGAGCAACTATTTAATGTTATTATGCACTACTGGAAGCTTGACTATTTACGAGTCGAAGCAAAGCAATTTCTTTTTTTATGAGTTACTAAAATACTGTAAATATATTAAGTATTTATTAAGTAATTTTTATTTTCATTACAAACAAGATATTGTAAGAATGACGAACAAGAATAGGAAAAAAAATGAATTTCAAGATATTGTGCAATTTGCACGAACTAATATTGATATATAAACACATTAGTATAATATTTACATAGAAAATTTCTCAGTAAAATATATTATATTCAAGGAAAGATGTGTTATGTATTTTTGAACCGTTCTGGTGAAAATTATTTAATTTTTTTTTTCATAAATATTTTTAAATATTTACTATGTTAATATCGTTCATTTAACTAATTTTCTTCAGAGTGAAGAAGTTAACATCACGAACTCATTAGATAATTTTTATTATATCAAAATAGTTATCTGATTTTTTTTGAAAAAAAAGTGTGTGTGCGTGTGTGTGGAGAGAGAGAGTCCCCAAAAATGTTCTCTGAAACTCTTAATTTTAAAACTGCGACGAGAGCTATTGCTTTAACGTGGTGTTCAGGTATTTTAATGTTGCTATATGCTGGTGGCAAATTTCTGGACCTGTTTTGAAAATATTAAGATATTTGGAGAAAAGTCAGTTTCAAAGTTGTAGAACGTTCTTGATTTAGTACGAAAAGCCGCCTTGTTCACAATGATGCCAACAATGGAAAGCGTAAATTGCTTAATATCTTGTCCCATAATTGCCCAAACTTTTTGGTTAAACAAGGCAAATTACGTAAGAAAATGTCTACTTTTCGACCAAAAACTAATCGCTTCATTGTTCAATACTACTACGCATGTTTCGTTTTTGAAAAGACCATTATTCACATACCGAGCGCCATGCCTTACTGAATGTTTAATTGTCGACTTGTATACTGCACTGCAATATTGCGAAACCGTCGATCAGGACGCACCACTGAACTCAACTCGTGTGATATGTGAGTCCAATGAAATTATTGTAATAAACAAATAAGGATCGACATATGTGTTCATCAAGGAATACTTTAATATAGGTAATTTCAGCATGTTATCTGAAAAACTAAAAAAATTAGCAACATGAAATCAAAAAAAAAAAGATGGGGGGGGGGGTGAGAAATGATTTTTAGCTAATGGATTGCATATTGAATTCCAAAAAAAAAAAAGGATCTATGCTAATAAATAGCTTTTATTGTTTTTTTTTTATTTCCGTTTCTTTCGTTGACAGAACAGTAGTGGAAATTGAGAAAAAATTGCTTATAATTTTGTAAGTTATGTTCTTAGCATTATTGTGCGCAATTTATCTTTTTTCACTAAAGTGAGAATGCTCTACTTTTATGCAATTGGTCTTTTACAGTTCATCTTGCCATGTCTGAAATATGATTCTTATTGTTAACCATCAGAGGGAGGGAGCTGAAGCTGATCACACCATTTAGCACATAGCTCAGAAATTTAGTAATATCCTGTGTGTAAATAATATACATATTCCTATATATATATATATATATATATATATGTCTGTTTGTGTATTCATATCAAAGTATTTCTTCTTATATTATGGAATGATCTTTTTTCTTAAATAAATTAATTTTATCCGATAATTTAATATGCCTGTTAGAAGCAATTTTAAGCAATTTGATGTTACTTCTTCATTTTGTTCTTAAAATTCACAAATCCTTATTTACTAAAAATAACTTTATTAGCATTAAGTGTTTTCTAAATCAGTTTGAAAAATAGATCTTTATCTATGACAAGACATTTCAATTCATCGTATTGAAATATTTTTGAAATATATTTTCCTTAAATCTCTTAAAAAATAGGAACGAAGTATTAGTTGTCCTTATTTTGCCAAAAGATTTTTTTTACTTTCATACCTTGTAAATTTCACGGTAAAATTAATAAAAGCTACAAGTTTTCTACTTAAAAGATACAATACCTGTAGAAAACCTAGTTAAGTCTTATAAATATTAGATTTAGCTACATATTTATAAGCGGTAATATAAGTATTTATAACTCTTGTGCTATTTGTTAATTTTTACTTCGCGCGGAAGTGTTTTTTTCTTTTCTTTTTGTGATTCCATTTAGTTACAATATTGCACATCTTATTTTCTTAGCATTTTGAACTAAGTACCCAAGATCTTTCTTAAGACAAAAATTGTTATGAAAATGTTTTGAAAAAACCAATAAAATTAATTAAAAAAAAGTACATTTTTGTTTCCTAATTACCAATTATGTTTCCTTCCTAAGTTTATTTCTCTTCCTAACAACAACATTAAAATATATTTATATCTACTGAACAATCAAGGCTTAAATCTATCAGCCATTTTAATTTTATAAATGTAATATGAATACAATGAAATTTCTACAACTATCCCAAATCTATATTATTTTTTGAATGCTAAAAAGTGCATCCAAAAGAATAATACATAATGAAGATTTCTGCGGAATTTCCCAATTTTAATTTTGGTTTTCCAATCTTTAAAAATTATTCGAAAATCTGTTCTAAAAACGGGAAGAAAATGTAATTCCATAGAAGCCTTTATTATTTTTGCTTTTGTGGATTCACTTTTTTACATTCAAATAGATAAAATAATATACATTCGAGGAGGTTAATAGAAGTTGCATATGATTGATTTTACGTTCACGAAATGAAAATTGTTGATAATTTGTTTTCAAAAATCTCTGAGTATCTATATACTTATTTCACCAATCATAAGACGACTTTGAGATTAAACAAAAAAAAAAAACAAAAAAACAAAAAACAAAAAATAAGCGATCATTTTGGAGGAACAGCCATTTCAAATGTAAATGAAAATTTTCAAAACCAAATTCAATCCTTTTTACCTTTAACTACAAATTTTAAAGCGAATAGTTTAAGTTGGGGAACTTTTCTGAGGCTTGTCATACGTACATCGTTGTATATGGGCAAACTGTCCAAAAAATTCTCAAACAGCTTGAAAAAGAGCAAATGTCTTATACAGTACAGTGTCTTAAACAATCAGTGTACCTGCATAAATTTTATATTATAGTGTATTAACCAGCGAATAAAGTCTTTTTATTACCATAAAATTATAATTCTTACTGCCTTACTTATTTAAACAGTAAAAAATACATACTCATAAAAAGCTATTAATATTTAAATACTTAAAATATTATTTTAAATTACATGCTTCATCTTATTCATCAAAGATATAATGCATATAATTCAATTTTTCCAAAATATTGGTAATTTTTCTTTTCTTGATAAAAAGAAACAATTTGTTTTCAAAAAAAATTAATTATAATTAAGGATTTAACATATGTTGATAGATCAACGGAATAAGTTAAATCGGATGAATTGTAATGTTTATTTTCTTTATTTAATTGACTATTTATTATATGTTTATTTATTATTGTTGTAATTTCCTATTTATTCCGCAATTTCAAATAAAATCAAGACTCTAATTTATACCTTAAACAGTAAAAATGAGTAAAAATTGTTTGAATTAAATATTCTTAATTAAAAATAAGGTAACGCAAAAAAAATTGATTTCGTTTTTAAAAAAATTGTAACAGTGTAAATAAAACGAAATTAAGGTATTCAGAGGGATTTTTCTACCTTTTTTATTTTAATAATTTAGTTATTTAACTTAAAATCCCAATTAAAACAAGAAGTATATCATTCAAAAAAATATAGGGATGATTTAATTAAAAAAATTTTATTTGCGCTTAAAACAATAAAAATGTAAATTTTGCATTATTTTTTTTTATTTAAGCGTTTAGATTACATTTTGTATTTTAAAAAATAAGTGTTTTAATCTCTCTCTATTGTATTATTAAGGGACGAATTCGTGTTTCATTGTATTACATGTAACATTTTTTATTCGATGATTTTTTATATTTTGTTTTACATTTTACGTGAGGAATAACGAATATAAATATTAATAAGAGAAAAATTTATCACTTTTTGTGTATAGAAGAAAATATTTTACTTTATACTGTTACAAATTGAATTCAATAAAATATAGATATGTTTGAAAGCAATTCAAATCGAGACTTTCAATTCTAATAAAAATGACATGAAAACTTCAGTTTAATATAAAACTAACTTACCTTTTTTGAACTGTTTTTTGTTCCTAAAAGGTAATTCATTTTTCAACAATCTAGATCTTGATTTCCTTTTGCGAAGAGACTGATTATTACTCAAAGGCAAACTGGAACGTTTCAAGAAAATAGGTATATTTTGTTTGTTCTTTTTCATGTCTAGATAAAAAGTGAAAAATAAATCTGAATTACTTTCCACTTTGGGGAATAAATGACATTTTTAGTGATCAAAATAGAATAAAGATATTTTTCCTATCATTAAGTTAAATTTTGTTTAAAAAATTGTGTTATTTATCTAAGCAAGTGCAAGAGAAAGTGAATATTAGAAGGTAGCAGCGCAAAATATAAAACAAACATTTCTCAATAAAGTGTATTTTATGACTGACTTCAATACAGTAAGCTTTAATATTTTTTCTCTATATTAAAAAATAAATAAATTGATGTAACCATTATAATTCACTTATTTTCTCAGATTTGTACGAAAAAGGATGAGATTTAAGCTTTTACTTTTAATCATTTTTAATCGTTTTAATCTCGAGTTTTTATTGTATTTCTCATCCAAATTCAAGCTTATGCACTTTAGTAGGGATAATTTTTTCTTAAATGAAATCAGAAAGTATTTTGAAATAAAGTTTAATTTTTAAACAATAGCTATTAATATCATTTGGAAAAAAATGTATGAAAAAAAGATAAATTTATCACTGAAATGAAATCAGAAGTAATTTGAAATAAAGTTTAATTTTTAAATAATAGTGCATTATTAATATTATTTGGAAGGAAAAATGTAAGAAAAAAAGATAAATTTATCTCTTTATTCAAACAGAGAGTCATAAGTTTAATTGATCAATCTAGCTTTAGTATTGTGTAGTATTTATTGAACAAAAACTTTTATTATTTCACCTTTAAAATGAAGTAAAATAAATTGTGTGATGAATATATTAAGTGTATATTAATATATATAACCATGAAGTAAATATAATAAATTGTAATATTTAAGAAAATTATTTACTGTGAAAAATTTACGTTAAAACTTTTCATTACATAAATAACTCATTCAAATCTAAAAATATTTAATTTTAAATCATTATTTGTTCCTGAAATTATTTATTGCAAAACTAATTTATTAATTCCTTAGACTTATTTAAAATCAAATTGAATGATCTTTATACATACATACATACATACATACATATATATATATATATATATATATATATATATATATATATATACACAGAGAGAGTGCATGATTTAAAGAAAAAGTAACTCATAAATAAAAGTAACTCACAGCGAGGTGTTTCAACAACCCAAGTTTGGGAAAGTTTATTTCATGCTCCTCCTCCCTAAGAGCAGAAATGGTTAGACCCGCAATGCATATTTCCAAGGTTAATGTCTACACATATCGCTTGAAATCTCGACGCTTTCTGAATATTTTTAATTTTGTGGAGCTGTTTGAAGTATGTTGATACACCGTGTGCGCTCTAGTGATAGCATTTCTCTGAGTGAACAATTGATTTTTCAAATCGTTCTTGCAGAAATTTTGTATCCTTTGTCGTATGATGATAAAATGAGAATATTTCAAAATTTCTCAGATGACGTTTCTTCGTATAAGAGATATTTTCGAAGGAAATAGGAGATTTATATATTGAAATCTTTAGTGACCATCAGTCTAAGTGAAAATACCATTCTACAGAGGATAATGCTTGTGACCGAATTGGCTTTTTTATGAGAAAAGACAAAGTACACATGGAGCAGAAAGAGTCCTTCAGAGATACAAAGCATCCCATTATGTTATTAAAATTTTGGCAGATAATTCAGACAAGTCGAGATATGTGACCTCATCAATAGTTATATGTAGCCAAATGTTTGATGATTCAATGATTGAAATTGTTTCGAAGAACACCAATTCTTATGCAGAAAATTTTCTAAACACTTCAAAGGAGAAAGCGATGTAAAACACTTACTGAAAGAAGGTTTTCTGCTTTTCAAGAACTGTTTTGGGTGTATATAGTTAGATTAATTTTTAGTTTATCTTTAAATTATCATTTAACGTATCACTTTAAATAACAAAGTTTACGATTATCTTTAACTGCGTAGTTTTTATATAGTAATAATATGATTTTCATGATTATGTCATTTAATATGCTTGGGGTACCAGCAAACTCCAAGTACTTTCTCGTGTTACAATTCATAGCTCATGTCTTACCATTGTACTGTATATCAGGCATCATATCAATAGCAGACATCTTCAAATATATTTTAGATAATTTTTATTATCAACTCTCTCTTACACAGTGTGGGTTATTATTAAAATGACCCTATTCAAACACCTCTAGAACCCGTTCTACTTATTGAGTTTTGATGAAACTTTTTTTAATTTATATTGACCATGGGAAACGATTTCTGGAATAAAAACATTGTTCAAATTTTGACAACCAGGGCAGAACTGTGGTCTTTAAAGGACAAAAAAATCCGTCAGAATCATTGAAATTTATTTAATTATAGAATGTGCTCAATGTATGCTCTTTTGACATCAATTACAAATTGAAAGCGCATTATAGCGCGTCCAATGGTAGCGGGAAGAAACTCTCGTCGGATTCAAGAAAATGGTGTATAATGATGGTTTTCAACTCAGATAAGTCCAAATTCCTCTTCCATAAACACGGTCCTTTAGGAATACTCACAACCAGAAAACACAGGAATTTAAGTCGGGTGAACGAGGAGGCCAGGTATCTGGAAAAGCTCTGGATATTACACGATTTCTGCCAAAGTTAGCTCGAAGCAGTTCTTTGAGTTGGTGCCCAATGTGGGGAGTTGCTCCATCTTGCATGAAGACGGTGGATTCCAAACATTGCTGTTCCTGTAAAGCAGGTATGACCTGCTGTCGAAGGAATTCAGTCACTCGTAACAAAGTACGTTTTAGGACCTTGAGGAGTGAGTGCTTAAAAAAACGGTCCGAAAATAAAATCATCAGTAAATATACAGCATGCAGTCACGTAATCAGAATACAGTGGCTGTTGGTGTATGATATCAGAAGGTGAAGCAAACCATATGCGACAATTTCGATTATTCACATCTCCATCTGAAGAAAAGTGCGCCTTATCTGACCACATAATTTTCCAAGGCCATTTTTCATCATTTTCCATTTTGTCGAAAATCGGCAAGCAAAATCAGTGCGTGTTTGGTGGTTTTGAGGTTGCAGCATTTGCATTACGTAGAACTTATACGGATACCATTTTAAAATGGATCTCAGAATTTTTCGTGCTATCGACCACGGATTCTCCAACTCTCGTGACAGCGATTGAGAACTTGCTGTAGAACAGCTGGAAGTGGGGCTCTTTCAACCACAGCAACAGCAACTTCTTCGACAGTTTCATTTGCAACTGTTTCCCGCCCTCTTTCTGGCAATACACCCAAGTTACCAATTTCTTCAAATTTCATAATCATCTTCAAGTCATTCTTATACATGGGGCTTTTTCGCACTCCCTTTAGGTGACGATATTTACGTATTGCTGCCGTTCTGATAAAACAATTTTGCCAGTAAACATCCGATCTTTCTTCTGGTACGCAGAATGATTTTCTGGCTCAGATTGTGAGTCTTTTAAAATGTTTAACTAATTTTTAGAAAACGTTATTTGGTGGTCTAAAATTGAACTATTTTTATTGAAAAATTTCCCCCTTGATCCATATAACGTATTTTCCAAATTTCATCAAAATCCAATAGGCAGATCGGGTTCTACAGGGGTCTAAATAGGCTCACTTTTATTATACCCACCCCCTGTACTTTTCATCTTACACACACTCGCATATCATAAAAACATTTCATTATCTGTCTCGTCGGTTCCCATCCAACGTTATTCAAAAATGAATAAAAATGATGTGACGTTTCTAATTGCATCTAATTTCTACTCTCAGATTATCGGTTGTCGGACGTTTATTTTTTCCTGTCACAAAGGCCCGCTAACCAAAGCCAACACTTTTTGAAGTATTGAATCACAGTCAGATGATGAAGTCGACACCAGGGGTGGCAACCAATCTTCACATCCCTGCTATTATTTCGATGTTGTGTGACGCGATCAATAGCGTAATTAAGTTGGTTAGTTAAGACTAACGTCGATTGAGGCTGATTTACGATGGATCTTGTTAATTTTAAAGAAGATAAAATGACGTGATTGACACCTAAGAAGGTATCTTACTAACTTAACTACTAAAGCAAGGCACGTGAGAAATTTGTTGACCATTTTCTTATTAATGACAAGACTTCGCTCTGGGTTAAAAATAAAATCTATTACCTGTAAAATTTAGGCAGAATATTGACAAAAGGGTTTTCAGTAAAATTATTCAATAGTTTTTATGTTATAAATAATTTATTAATGCATAATTTTACATATAAATTTGAAAGTTTGTCTGTTTTTCAAACTCACACCATTGATCGTATCGGTTCAAAAATTTTAGGAAGCTTCGCTGTAGAGTAGAAGAAAACATATACATATTTGGGTGAATTTGTTTTTGAAAACCCACTTTTTAATGATTTATAACTATCAATAGTTGAAAGCAGTATCGATTAATTCAAAAGTGAAACTTATTTTCTTAAAATTAATCATTTTTATTTTTAATAATTTAAGAGTTTTCTTATTTAATAATGTCCAAGCGATAATTTGAATTTTTAACTGGCTAGGTCTCAAACGAAATGTTGAAAAATTACAATTCTTGCACTATCGGATGTGTAACTTATTTAGCCTATCGGCGAATTTTGAAAAAAAGGCGTGAATTTTGGATTTTTGTTTAAAAAAAAAAATTGTTTCATCCCGAAATCTGTCGATCTAAATGAAAAGTGTAATCACAGTAAAATGAATAAAAAAAACCTTTTTTTTTAATATAAGGAACAGGGAAAAGTATTGATTAATGGAATTTAAGTAAATTTTTAATTGTACAACCAATAAATGAAATTTTATTCTCTCCAGTCCCTCACTCTTGCTTTGACTCCAGCCTACCGGATATTTTGATTTTAACAGCTTAATGTTAATTCTATAGAATTTCGACTTGTGTTTTCAAATTTTTACTATTTAATCGATTTGAATGCAATTAAAGACATATCCGAAAGAGCAATAATAATAATAATAATGAAGGCTTCTGCTGAATTATGTCCCCCCCCGATTTTTAAAATATTTTTACCCCCTTTTAATAATTTGTTTGTGAGTTTTAAAAGATTTTAAAATATTTTTAAAAATTGGAGAGGAAAAGTAATTCTCCAGATGCCTTCATTATTTTTTGCTCTAACGGATGAACTTTAAAATGCATTCAAATGGATCAAACAGTAAAGATTTGAGAACGAAAGTCTAAATTCCATAGGATTAACAGTAAGCTGACGAAATCAAAATGGACGGTAGACGGGAGCCTTTAGATTTCCATTCCACTAAGCATAATTCTAGCGCATATTACGTTATGGTCTATGTGTTTTTGTGATTATTTCCTATTATTCATAAATTTTTTTGGAGATCAATATACTTATTCATTTGCTTGTCCCTCATTAAGAGATTATACTAAAATACTTTTCGAAAACTTTATTTATTATTGATATACATTAATTACATGTTTTTGTTAAGTATTATTGCTCATTGAAATATTTTAAGCTTGGCAGTTAGATTGTTAAATTTTTAAATTCATCCGGTCTGTCCATTTTTATTGAACTTTAGTTGTTAAACTTAATCTAACATCACATCATTGGTAACAGCTTCATGAAAAAATTTAACAATTGTTATTATATGAACCCCAGTTTTTTTTCAATTTTTTTTTAATTTATAAGAGATTTAAATAAATCCATGTCTTCAATGGTTATAAATTCAAACCTTTGAGTTTGCTAGTTCATATAATAAATCATTTTTTCCTTGGAGGCTAATTTGCCGTTCATTAAATTTACTTAACATATTTTTTTTAAAAAAAAAGAATTGATCTTCAAATTTGTTTAACCTTCCACTAGGATTGCTACCTTTTCTAAATCTCCCACGCGAAGAAGCTAGCTGCATGTAAAATATTACGATGAATTAATAAATTACTAGTTTTGTAATTAATATCTTTTCAAGTAATTTTGCAATTAATTTACACTAAGTTTGTCAAACATTATATCCCACGCAAAAATATTAAACATAATAAACTTTTTTAAGAAAATTGATGCATAAAATAAACTTACAGGAATTCCTACCTTTAGGACAGGGGAAATGTGACTCCACAATTATAGTTTTCTGATATCGACAACTGAAGAGCTTCATTTGGCATTCGGAACCATAAGTGTTACCATCAGATCCACAAACCAAGTTTTTATTGTCATCAGGTGAACATTTAAAATCACATATACATTGAGCTTGATTGTCTTCTGTTTCTCTGCACTCTGCTCCATGGAAGCATATTAGATCCTCACACGAGCCGCTTACAGGTTGAGCGATAGATTCTGTACGCAAAAAACAGAATCATATGCTTTACAAAAATTACAAAATTGATACTTTCAATGTTATGTAAAAATATTTAATAATATTTATTCAGCACTTTAATCCATTGTAAATAACTTCAAGGGGGGGGGAAATGCATCACTACTTTTATTTCGAAAAAAAACCCAATTTTTTAGATTTAATTAATTAAAATTTGATATACAATCAAACCATATATAAAGGGGATGAGCACAAAAACATTTTATTTATTGAAAATTAATGCATAAGTTAAGCAACTGAAAAATTATATATAAAAAGCATATATACTCGTACATTTTAAAACGTTTTTCTGAATTTCACTTGGTGTGTGTGTGTGTGTCATCAAATTTTCGATCGTTAATTTAACCAACTTCCCATCAAGCTAGAGCTTTGAAATTTTGGGAATCGTTCGTACTCGCTTAACAATGCAATATTTAGACGTTTGCGACAAGTTTTAACCAATATTTCAATAATTTTAATAAGTCAAAATATTCTTTCCTCTCGGCGCTTTTAGGATTGAGGAAAAAATTTCTTTCCCCCTCTGGGAACACCAGGCACTCCCCACGCCGCATGAGGTATCATAAAACTTTTGTACTCACAAAGGGGAGATACTATCTCCCCTTTACTATCTTCGAGATAGTAAGGGTTGCTGACTTTTAGTCTTTAATCATTCGCAAGAAAGAAAGTTTCCTATATTTGGCGCCATATCTTATCACAATAATTTTTTCTGAATTCTGGTTCCCATTTCTTTTTAATAGAATGACTTACAAACTTTCAAATGCATGTTTTGATTTTATGAGTATTATGAATTTTTTAATACGCTCACAAATGTCTCTTTTTAAGTAAATTTTAAAGTTAAAAATAACTAACAGTTTTAACTAATATTTCAATAATTTTCTCTAATTAATTTGTCACCATATAAAAACGTTGGTTTTTATATCGAATTATTTCCTACTCACTTTAGATTAGCTGTGTCAAGGTCACTCATTTTCGTTTCTCCTCCATCGGTTACCATGATAGCAACCAATGTGTCATCGAAACTGTATTTATTTTCAACACTTCAATTTAGGTATGAATTCTTTTACGTTTGAACTTGCTTTATGTTAAATGTAAAATCTATTTTAAATATCTATAAATAACTATTTTTTTCTAAATTCTAATTTTTTGAAATGAAAGAATGTAGATTATTAAAATATACCCTGATAAAATATGAATATAATACCTATATGTATGCAAATTTATTAAATTTTAAAAATTCCAATGAGTTGTTTAGTCCTCGTTATGTAAAGATATAAGAAAATTAAATGTTTTTAATTTCATGTTAACAGTATAAAAAATTATACTGATTTTAAAAAAAAGCATTTTAAAGATGCAGATTAAAAAAGAAAAAAAAAAAACCAGCAATGATCGTGAAACTCAAAAATTCGCTTTCATTAGAAGACTGTTTACGAAAATGAAGTGAAGTGTGGGAAGGGGAGCAAAGTCATGTCCAAAGTCAATTGTTGTTGCCATAGTTACAGACGGCCTTGAAAAATTACACCTTGAAAAACTTATTGTAAAGTAACTGTTTATAATAAACATTTACCCGATTAATAAAATTGATTATTCTATACGGCATAAGATATTAAGCAACTTCTCTTAAATAAACAACATTCATAAAGAAAAGGAGCCATTTTTCGTTATGATAAACTGTAATATATTTAAAATTGTTTCATATCGAATGGTCCGATTTTTCTACAATACACACACTTTAAACGACGCTATTAATGTAAGAGAAACTGAAATTTTAAATAGCTTAACTAAACAATTATATAATTATATAATAAAATTAAAATTTCAGAATACTTTCAAAAAATATTATAAGATACACTTACTGTCCATGCATCCATCTGGTCCTAAGACGGTGCCTTCAGGACAAATATCACATTTCATTCCTTGTATACCATGTTTACAAACGCAGCGGCCGGTCATTTGTTCACAATCATCACGGACGGAGCCATATAGATTGCATGTGCATGCTAGAATTTGAAGAAAAAAATAATTCGGGTAAATACTAATGCATAAATAAACACCGTTTCCTGAATAAAATGATGAAAAGCAATTATTCTCTTCAGACAACTGAAAACTTTAGAAAACACGTAACATTCCTTAGGTGATTAATTTTTACTAAATTAATCTAATATCTTACTGTCTCATAATATTTCATATTAGTCATTTTAAAATGATCAGTAAACTGCAATATTCATAAAAGCATGCAGTAAATGATTTTAATTAAATTCTTAAAAAATGATTTCTTCCTTTTATAAGGAAGTGAATGAATTTGTAAGGATCATGAGTAATAAAAGTCCTTAAGAATAAAAAAAAATAATACAAATGTTCAACTTCTATTCCTTGAATCGGAAATCAAACTAAAAAAATATGTGTGTAGTGTGTACACACAAATACATGTATGATTCGATGCCTATATATATATATATGTGTGTGTGTGTGTGTGAAAGGGATTAACAAACCCTTCGCATTTAAATGAAGTATTCGTGTCGTAACTGTTTTTGGTTTCTTGGTGTATTTGTTAAATTAGAATCAGTACGACATTCAGTGAATTAAATATTTCTTTATCTAAGTTGTTTTTGTCCAAAACCATTATCACTCAGGGAAGTAAGAGGTCACGATAGCGCAAAACCGCACGTCACATATACAAAACGGGAAGAGCAGAGAAGAACAGTTAATGTTTAGTGAGATGGCTTTTATACAGGAGGAAAATGAGTATTATTTTGTAAATTCAGCATTTAATAAAGATTCTCAATACTACCAAAAACACATGTATCGGCAGAAAAAAAAAACGTTTTTTAGCTAGAGAAAAATTTGTAGTTTTTGTTTCATGAGATAAGAGTTGGAGAAAAAGACAAAATATGTTAAAAAGAGAAAGAAAGTTTGAAAAAGGAAATGATAACACGGGTTTCTCCTTGTATATATATATGTGTGTGTGTGTATGTATATATAAGGGAGGGTAATTCAATTGATGAATATTTTATTTCACGATATAATAGATAGATATTAGAATGTAATGAGGGATATTGAAGCTGTATTTTAATGAATATGTACTTCAAGCATGCCCTGTTACAAAGAAGCATTGGAATAAAATTTTCGAGAGCAAAATTTTAAAAAATATTGTGTTTGCGTGCGAAAATATATGCAGCGATTAATAAGATTTATATATATATGAGTAACAGAGTAGATAAAATATTTGATGCATGTAATAAAAAATAAAGTTTATTTAAATACAATATTTGGAAAACAAATATTGAAAAGTGACAACTTTTACATTTATATATTTTCAAAAATATTTTGAGGGAAATTGGTAAAATTTTAAAGTTTGAGATACGATACTACAAAGAAAAAAAAGTTCATCACTAAATTGGCTTTCGTGTTTAGAAGGCTTCTATAGCCTGATGTTTGCTGGAAACATTCTTTCTTCCTTAAAAAACCGTAGTTAGAAATATTATAAGAAATCGCGTGTTAAATCAAATTAACTCCCAAATGCCATAAATGGAGGTACGTGGAATCAGTTAAAATGATATAAACTCATACTTGTCAGTAATTTCTTTAGATGACCATAGATTGGATGAAGGACAAAGGAATGTGCAAGTTTTAGATTCCTTAAGAAATGAATTACTTCATCTGATCGATTGATTATTAACGTCGCACTTTGAAGCAACACGAGGGCAAGTGGCAGAATCTCCAAACGGACAGAGCTCATCCAAACGGGTGTAGAGCTATAAACCAGCCTCCCGGGAGGCAATTACTACATCACTCAACATTTATTGACTAAGATAAACATTTAAGAAGTAAAGTTAGGATATAACAATAGTTACGTTGTAACAAATAACATAAGATATACAAATTGCAAAATACGTGATAAATAAAAGTTCACAGTGTGTTTATCGAGCAGAATATGAACGAGATAAGGATAAAAAGTGGTCATTTGAATTTTCTTGCAGAAGTAAAATATCTAACAGGTGAGGGATAACAGGCTGAATGGCGCAATGCTGTAAATGGTCACAAACTGAAAACAAAGTGTCAGAAAAAATTGTTGTCCTTAAAATGAAATTCCAATGAATTTTCACAATGAAAAACATGTTTATTGACAGTGAATAATACATTGTAGGAAAGCTTAGATTTCCCCCTATTTTTTGACATAATCGCCATTGAGATCAATGCACTTTTGTATGCGGTGTACCATCTTTTTCATGCCTGAATCATTGAACTCTTTCGCTACGCTATGAAGGTAAAATTCCTTCTTTCATTTTCTCTCTGGTTCTGAAATGCGTCCCAACCAGGTGTTTCTTCAATTCAGGGAAGAGATAGTCACTTGGGGCTAAATCTGGGCTGTAGGGCGGGTGTTTTGTTCGTCATTGGCGTCCGTCTTCGAATTCTCTGCACCAATTACGCAATTGTTGTATGCTCATATACTTTCCTCCGTAGACTTCACACAGTTGGGAATGAATGTCCACCGGCATAGTGGTTTTTGCACATAAAAAAACGAATTACAGAGCGTAATTCGCACTGGAGGGAGAGGGGAGTGGGAGCTCCATGTCTAACGGCTAGCAAGCCAAAAATGAGCGTCGCAGACAGCTCTCTGGGAGAGTAGGGAATAGCAGAGAGGAAGCTAAGCCATATACACGCCAATGTCATCAAATCCAGCGTAACAACGTTTCTCGCGTCTGCAGCCCCTTGGGAACCTTATTTTAAGGACAACCCTCGTACAAAGTATTCATTTATAAACAATAAAGAAAATTGAAGTATTCAGAAAATGTAATTAAAAATCAAAATAACCAAAAAATTTTGTTCAATAATTTTATGAGTGGTAAGAATACAGGGTCTTAACTTGAAATGCCAATTGGGATTTTCTCACACGGACTTCAACGAAAAAGATTTTAGCTCAACGATAGGATAGTTTAAATTAAAACTTTTGGTAAGAAGGCTGGGGAAAGTGTAGTAAAAATAATTATCATCTCCAACACAGCCACAAGAACATAAGATAGTAGTTTTCAAAAGAAAATAATTTAATTAGAAATGTAGGGGCCAAGACCGATTAAGAAGCGGGTAATAAAACCTGAAATAAAAATAATTAATTTGGTCTTGGAATGCAGAATTTGACTAGAATAACGGTATTAATAGTTAGATGATAGAACTCCTAATCAGAAAGAAGCTTATTTTTTTAAAATCTTAACTTAAGTGAGACGAGAGGCAAGGACTCTCCTCCCTTCATCACTAGGGACAGCGAGTTTTGCGAATGAATCAGCCGTTTAATTGTAATGATTTTGACATAGTACCGAGCCATGTATAATTCGTATAACCTAGAATAATCTTACCAATTTTCTTTTAAAGGTGTTACTAAAAACCGATTTACTTCTGGTGTTGTGCAGAATCAATCTGTATTTTAAACTGTCGATATAAATAGTAACATTCAAATTTTAAGAGGCGATTCACTATACGGTAAATCCAATCGTCGAGAGCTCGATCTGTAAAACTAAATTGTAAAAAATAAGCTTAAGCATGTAGAGCTTGTTTAGGACACTCCAGTGGAAGACAAACACGACGAATCTAGTTTTTGGATGGAATTCTAGTGCCGTCGATGTAAATCTTTCACTTAGAGTGTCCCAAAAATTTGCTAAGAAAAATAATTTTCTTTCCAAGACAAACAATTTTTAATGTAACATTTGAGTCGAATTTGATATCATTAATTAAGTGATAAAAGTTTGAATTATGCTGCTTCCAAATTTGATACTTAAATAAATGTGAAGGGATGGTAAAAAGGAGGAGTCCCGTTTATTTATTTATTCCTTTTTTTTGTTTTATTATCCGTAAAACAGCAAATAAAAAGGTCCTGTAAGCCTTGATAATTTTTGAAAGGTAAATTACTTGAATGGAATTAAACTTAGTAATTTGTGAGGAAGTGAGAGAATCATCCTAGATTCCTGCACCTTACACTACAAGGTGTGACTATTCAAGAACAGTAAAATGGCATAATTTATAGTTTTTGAAATTACCGAAGGAAAAGAAAACCATTACTAAAATTTAGAGTTGTTACAAATTTTCTTTCAGTTAATTAGTTTTGAGCAGGACTATTCGTGACACATCTTGTAATTTTTAACTCTGATTAAGTGACGAGGACGACAACTAAATGGAGTCCCATTCATTAAATTCTATACCACACCTTTTGGGGGACTTGAACTCTCGATAGTTTAAACGTGCATCAGTCCTGCTACACGATGCGTTTTTATAATGGAATCAGTTCTCTAGTTTGCTGTCTACTGGAAGAAAGTCGGCCTGAGTTCGCGACTATGAGAACTCAACAACAGCTGTCACTAAGATATCTGTTTCTCATGGCTGTTTTTAAACATTACATTTAATTACTTTTATAATTAATTTACGTTTATAAATCAGAAATTTTTTAAAAAGTAGTAAAATTTATTATCTGAATTAGAACGGTTACCCAATGGGTGGTGGGCAGTAGCGTTCCCAACAGTGAAATTTGGGAGCAGCCGTGGGGAAAGCGAGCACTCAGTGGTGACTGGAACAGTGAAATGAAAATACAAAGATTGGCCACATTAAATCAACGTTTTTCTCTAAATGCTACTTTAGGAAATAAAAAAAAATGTTATGAGCTTTCTTTTAGTCAATATATAGTACTGTTATCGGATGTTGATACACGCACATTTCAGGAATTGTTAGATTACAGCTATTCAAATGTCTTACAAGCAAACTTTAAACAGTTCTTAAAAATTAAAATTCATTTCTCCCTCATATTAATTGTTTTAATGTTCTTTATACTGAGCATATGATTAAAATTAATTAAAAAAAGGTTGACCATGCTTGTTTCAATACAAATATTCTTCTTTTTCTAATTTCCCTTCCCCCTTTGAAAAAGGAGTCTAGAATTATGATCATAATATAAAGGGATGATACTTCTTATTTCTAATTATTTTTTATTATTTATTAATAAATAAGAGACAATTTCAAAAAACAGTTTCTTTAAATTGATAATCAAACAGTTTATTAATTCAAAGGAATCAGTTACAAATAATGATTTAGAATATTCAAATAAAAGAAATGTGAACATATTTAAAGGAAATCATCTATTTTTGTAGAAATTTTGCTTAAAAAGCAAATAATGAAGAGTATTTTTTAAATTGTGAGTGAACTAACTGGATAAAAGTATTTAAATTTCTAGGAGAATAAAATTTATAATCCATGGTATGTGCTAAAAATCAAAACAATTAAACTTAAAGAAAATAAAGTAGAAGTTGAAAAAAATATGTAGAGCAAAATATATAAGAACATACGTAATAAGTGAAATCTTCACACTGAAATACACAAATACATTACATTATATTATTTAGTAGAGCTCACGTAAACTCAAGCACATAACTTGTCAAAATTTGTAAGAATTCTTCATACTATTTTGATAGAAAAAAAAATTGATTGAAAGTAAACAAGTTATTTTTTCTCTAAAACATACATATAATTATGCGCGCTTATGTTTATATTTTATACAAAATAAATAATTTCTATAAAGTATCAAAAAACTTTAAAAATATTTAAAAAAATCTAGAAGTATCAATAACGTTACGCTAGTTTTTAAACCAAATACTTTGTTACAGAGATTGTTGAAAAAATATATAACATCTGTAAATCTATAAGTTTAGTTGTTAATAATTTTTATATTTACATAAAAATGTAATTATGAAAATTATTAACAACTTAACTATTAACAATGTCTTCCTCTATTCAATTCTTTGAGATCGGAGAAAAATATGTAACATTTAAAAATAATTTTATTGGAGCTGTAAAGTGATCGCGTTTTTAACAAATAAGTTTCTCAAGACTTTCAAATTAAAAATTATATAAGATTTAAGTGCATAAAAATTAGATTTTAAATAAACCATTCTTTTGCTGTTTACTAATGACACCTCAATTATAATTTTAGAAAAAAAATTACCGACTCTATTTTTTTTTACTGTTTCAAACTCTAAATATTAAGAGAAATATGCCACTGCATCTTCAATTTCTTCAATAGTACTGATTGTAAAGGTATATTTAAGATATCCTAATTTTTATAAGTAACAACATATTATAACAAAATGCAACTCTATTAAATGTACTTCAAACATTACTGTTGAGTTAAATGCACCTTTAAAACATTTTCTTTATACTTTAAAAATAAAATATGTTATGCAAGATTCAAAATCATCTGAAAATTTCAACTTCATTCACCATTTGAAATCACCTTTCCTTCTGGAAAAACATTCCCCCCTGAACATTCCATTGTAGTGAAAAGAAGAAAAAAAAAAGGTTACGCATGAGAAATCGACTTCTTAATGCAAATTTGTCTCGCTTGAAGTTGCAATTGCTACTCACGAAACTCAGCATTTCTCCTTTCTTTAGTCATGAATGATTATGAGAATAAATAATAAAAATCAGAAGAAAAATATTCGTGTTTATTTTTCTTTTCCGGTAGCTTATCTTATTGGCGTATTCTATGAGCTAACTGGATTTATTCAAAATAGATGCATTCTCGCGTTTATTTCTTTTAAAATGTATTTCTTTCCGTGCACAGTTGCTTTGTGCCAATAGCATAATTTTAAACAAACAGCAGCAGAATTTATAACGCTTTTAAAGAGGTTTAAAAGCAGTGGCCTTTTTTCTACACACGTCCGCATATCTTTCTTCTTTTTATAGTTTAAGCTACCGTTCATTTGCAAGAATAAAACTAGCTCACTGAAAAAAGATTCATATTATAGATAGAAGAATGCATTGGAATTTAACTTTGTAAAGATGGATAAGAATTTAATACCATTTCTTAAGTAAATCGTACTTTTGTTTTCTTTCTTTCCTTTTTCAAATCCATTTTTTACGTATTCATTATGCATGAACTTAAGACTAAGAAATACTGGTATTAAATGTTTTTCTTAGCGTTTTAATAAGCTAAATGGAGTTTGATTAAAGAGTATGACTCACGAAAACATTTTTAAAGTAATAAAGATAATTCCTTAAATATACATTCCTGTACAAAATATGGAATCACCTCCTACTACAATCCGAAATATACCCCGCACCTTACAAAATGTTTGATATTTCATAACAGTTTAAACCCATGCACATTTTATAACCGCATTTACAAATTGCGCAATTTTACCGCGTTTTTGCGTCATATTTTTTTTTTTCGTGAGACACGATTGTTTCAGTTAACTTGTAATAGTCGTACGCAAACTGCAGTGTGAATATCTATATTTTTATGGTTAAGAATGGCTGAACGAACACCAAGGATGAAAAAAAATATTCTCCTGCTACAAAGCGAAGAATATATATATATACATACACACTAAAACAAAACAAAAAAAAAAAGGTACCCCAAGAAGGAATTACTCGACTGTAATAAAATTTCGTATGCAAAGAAATTTGGTCCAAATATGCAAATGATTAAAATTTGGTGTCCAATGAATGAAAAGCGGGAGCTACAGCGCCTTGGAACTGTACATTCAGCTGGTGTATAAAAGAAGCAATTCTCAATCTGATAAGCAAATTTTCTGTTGCATTTACATGAAGGATACCTTTCAACAATTGAGCAAATACCTTGCTGCAGGATTCAAGCACATTATGAGCAAATACCAAATTTTGAAAGAGTTCGTATCATTGGATTGAAAGAGGCAGGTTGGGGAAATCGGAGAATCGCTTGTCCTACGGGTCGAAGCGATACGGCGATTAGAAGATGCTGTCAAGAATGGGTGGAAAATAGTAGATTTCAGCGTCATGATGGTAGGGTCGACTTTGGGCCACAGCAGATCGGGAGGACTGAGTGATTGTCAGATGAGCTGTCACAGCGCCTGATTCATCGTTATCAACCACTATATGTGCGACCCGCACACGAGTGCCCACCCTGACCATTCACAGACGGCTGTTAGAGCGAAATCTACACTTGTACCGACAACTACGCCATCTGCCACTTACTCCTACATACTCTCGAGCAAGATTACAGTGTTGCTCGGCTCGATCAGGTTGGAATGATGCTTATTGGGGAATAGTGTTTAGCGACAAATCACGCTTCCAACTGTGTCCTGACAATCATCAAAGACGTGCCTGGAAACGCCCAGGAGAACGTGCTGATCCTACTTTCACTATTGCACGCCACATAGGTCCTTAACCTAGAATTATGGCCTGGGGTGCAATTTCCCTTTATAACCGGACCAATTTGGTCGTCATTAGAGGTCCACTTACAATACAGCGATACGTCGACGACATTTTGAGACCTTTTTTGCTACCGTTACTTTTGCAGTACCCGGGCCTTATTTTTCAGCACGATAATGCCAGACCACATATGGCACGTGTTGCTATGAACTACCTTACAACTTGTCAAACTCTTTTTTGGCTAGCCAGAAAACCATATATCTCTCCAATCGAGCATGTCTGTGATATGATGGGAAGGCGACTGCATCTCTAGGCAATGTTGATAACCCATCCAGACAATTGGAGCAAATTTGGCAAAAAATACCTCAGAAAACCATCAGGCAGTTTTATTACTCTGTGCCACTTCGTGTGGGAGCTTGCATCCAGGCTAGAAGTGGGTCAACACATTATTGAGCTCTGACACTAACATCTCTGTTATTTCAAAAAGTTTATTTTTCCAGAAATTATATTATGACGGAATTTTTGAAATGGCTTGCAAGCCAAAAAATTTGTTCAAGCAAAAAATGAATACATTTTATCAATATTTTTCGCTTAAATACATTTTCATCAATATTTGAAATAAAAAGCCGATTTTATAATTAAACAAATTCAAAAATATTCTTATTTCTAGTTTTAATTTTAGCTAATTTAAATTCTATATCGATTGAATTCCAAGAGCCTCCAGAATTTGAAATTGAAGACAAATTGAAGAAAAAGATGTCACGGGATTGTGTCTATAGCACTTCTAAAGTAGAATTTTTTCGAAAGATAAAAAATATCATGAATCATTTCCCACTAGGAAGTATTGAAACCTCCCTATTTTAGCTTCAAATCGAAAAAGAAAGAGAATTTTAATTTTAATGCATCTACAGATACATTGAAATCGGCATCATTGATTTTAATAATATTACTCTTAAGTTTCATAAAAATAAACCAATAGAACTTGCAATTTTGAACTGAGAATAAGATTGAGAATTCTAATTAGAATTCACACATTCTAAACTTATTTTAATGTTTTGAAAGTTTAAAGTTCAGTTTGATAATGTAATAAACGGTCTAAAATATTCTGTGTTCTAGATTGTAAAGAAATTTTTCTAACCGTCTTATATGCATCAATATATTATCCTCATTCTATCGAATAGAGGCTGGGTGGGAAATAAGAGAGGGAGATATTATCTCTGAACTGGATCAGAATTAAAAATTTTCCGGTACTCATTAACTAACTTCAGAAAACTTTAAAAAATCAGTTTAATTGGAACTAACTAATCTTTTGAATTTAATTATGAATATTTTTATTATAATCTTAACAAAAATCCAAATAACCAATTGTTCGTTGGCCAACTCAAATGTTAATGTCAACAGAAAGGAAATCGATAAATTGCAATAATAAATTTCAAAAGAATAGAAATTATAATTCCTCAATGAAATTTCTTAATTTATTTTGCATTTATAACAATCAAGGAATTAAAAAAAAATTATAAGATTTTAAAATAATTGTGAAAATAAATGAGATTATTAATAAAAAATTTAATGACATCGAAATGAACAATATTTGTAAAATAAGCAGAGCTAGTTAGTGAAACAACAGATCGAGCATCGGATGAAATCTATTATATTTATATTTATCATGTTAAATTTAAATATAATTGATATAAAAATATCAATTAAATGAGATTTAAAGGATATATTTCTGAAAAAACTATTTAAAGTTTTTACTAATTATTATATTCAAGTACATTTTCAGAATTGTTTTTGTAGATTATTCATAAGCTTTTTTATGGAAATTAATGCAAATATTTAGCTTATTTTATATACATTCAGATTATTTCATCTTAACTTTTTACTTCCTAATTAATAACGGGATAATACCCATGAACAATTCTTTTTGAAAAACATGCCTTTTAATTTTAGAAATTTGTCTAACGAATGTAAATATGTGTTAGAGATTTATTTTTTTATTGTAAAAATATGTGATACTATACTTAGCTCTATGCTAATATTAATGCAACATTGCAGTTCTACTAGATTTGTAATGCTTTCCAATTTATCAGGCATGTTATTTCTATATTTTTGTGTAGCAGTACTTTAAAAATATTAAAATTTGTCTGGGTCTTGCTTGAATTGTTTGAAAATAAATCATAAATCTCCCTATTTTATGACAGTAAGTAAGACTAATATGATACATGTTTTTTTTAATTATATTTTATTAGTAATACATGGACATTTTGCACGAATTCCTTTAATGTAACGCTGAGATAATGTTTAAGAAATATGTTCTGTATAAAAGTAAGATAAATGCAAGGCTCTTGATAACTAATGCAGAATTATGTTATGAATTAATCTCCATAATTCAAAATAAAAACATTATTAAGAACATTTTTATTGTTGCAGAACATAACAATAAAAATAATGTATATATACAATATTCATTGTATATATACATATAGCAGCTATATACATATAGCATGGTATATATACATATAGCATGGTATATATACATATAGCATTGTATATATACATATAGCAGCTATATACATATAGCATTGTATATATATACATTATTCATTGTTCAGAAATAAGATTTCACATAATTGTTTTTCAATCTAATTATTCAGGGAACTTAACATCAAATGAATTTCTCAGCTGTTGATTAATTATGATGTTTGATATACACTATTAGCAAGAATACTGTGAAATATTACTTCAATTCTCAATATTACAGAATAACGAATTGCTGGACACAATTCATTATGTATTAGAATATTTATACAGTAGTACAACGAAACTTTGGTGAAAAACGCCAAAATTTTAAAAACTTCTCAGTTAATAAGGACTACATTTGAATTCATATCTGAACAGCTTGGATGTCGATTTCATGGATTGAAATTTTTCAGCATTCTTTCTATAATTTACAGAGAATTTTAGGCCTACTTGAATTATCAACAAATTCATGCCTTAATTAAATGAATGGTGGTCTTTGATAAGATTAGGACTTTATAAGACCCTACTTTTGATTACTGGAACAAGACTCGCAATCTTCTGCATTATGGAATTGTGTAAGATATAATTATATGGTAGATATATTGTCATGAAGCTTGCAAGCACTGACGGCATCGAAGTATGGCGCTGGTTTGTGAAGCGATAGTTCTCGGATTCAAACCGCAGTAATGTCGAAACTCTTACGCAAAGGTTTTGTTAAATTGTTCTGTGATAATATCTGAGATCTTCTAGAATACTCTGTATGTTTCAAGAGCAGTGTGGTGCAAGAAAGTATGCATTCATAATTTAAGAGTTCTCAGCCAAGAGTAGCTGCTATCAATTAGTTAATAAACATGTTATTCGAGTATTTATTGTACCTTAATTCCAATCTATTCTTCATCGTCTATACAACAATATGATAAATATTTGAAATATGAATTGAAGATTTTCTTAAGCAATGCGAAATCTGTTTGTGACAAACCAAATTGTTCTAAAGCATCAATAAACGAGGTGGATAGGCCCAACGATATCACACTTATATTACACTTATAAATAACTTGAGACGCTGTTGAATTTGAAATTTTTTTTAAAAAAATTTGTCTTTGCATAATTTCTTATGACAATGTTTGAAAAAGTCAGAACTGAGAAGTTCATAATGCGAGCCTTATACATGATGCACTTCGAAGTTCATGAAATTTGCACGTTATAACAGATGTTTCATATGGGGTAAACTACGCCGAAGCCCAAAATTTACGCATAATTGGTAATTATGTGAATAATGAAGAAAATATAATTGCGAATAGAGGGAAACGTGATTTGTGAACGTAAAACAGTTATAAAATAAGAAAACAATGCGGAAAAACGAAAAAAAAAAATGAGTTTTATTATCCAGAAAAAAAATTTGATAGAAAAAAAGGAACAAGAGGTTCACATTTTAGTAAAATAATGAAATAAAAAGCGATGTGTTGTGTCGTTTAACGAGGTATGCGGTCATTTCTCTCTTACTTCCTTTGGCATTGTGGATGAGTTGTGCATTCAAAGAGTTCCAAAGAGCTCTCTAAGAATTCTTTTCAGTTCTAAAATGGAGCTTGGTGGGTACGGAAGAGCTGCAGATTATATCCTGACCATAGCTCACACATGCTTGATATTATTTAGATTCGGTATTCGAGTAGGCCTCAGTGTCTATTGGATATTTTCTGTTTCAAGGAAAACGTTGATCAGTTTCTCTCGGTGAAAAGTGCATTATCATCCATAAATACGAATTCGAAGCCTACAACACCTTGAAACAGACTAGCATAAAGCTCAAGAGAATTTCATCTCTGTATCTTTCGACAGTAACGTACCACGTATCAAAGATATGAAGGACTGTCAAGCATAAAGCCTGATAATATCATGACTCGTCTTGTTGGAAAACACTACCTTTCCGTGATATTTCCCGGAGGAAAACGAACTCCACTTTCACCATATCGTTATTGCGATGAAAATCATCGATCAAATGAAATCCAAGTTCTTCACTTTACAATTACTCATTAGACCCACTATCCCAAACTCCTGTTTAAACGAACGCGTTTATACCTATATGTGATGGTAATACAAATTGCTCGTCGTCTGGCATAGAAATCAATATGATTGAGTCTCCTGTTAACAATTTATTTGTTCATTCGTTCTCCTGTAGTGGTTGTGAGTGATGAGCTCAATTCCCTCATACTCAATTAGCAATGGGCAGTAGAATATCAGTTGTTCAGATAAAAAAAAATTAAGTTAGTTAAACTATTTAAAAAATTCAATAGCTAATGATAACTTGTATCAAAGCTATCTTAGAACATAGTAATGAAGAATAATTGTAAACATTCTTTTGGAAGAATTCAAGCAGGATTCTATCATCCAGAAAAGGGCACATTTACTAGTGCGCGTTATCCTCTATTCATCCAGTTTGAGATTAACAGGTTTACTCCGTCGGTGGAGAGAAGGGAATCCATGCAGGTCCAGGAGAGGAATAGGGCAGTAAATGGAATTATCAGGACAGCATGTGGATCGTTAAGGCAAGAACTCCTTTTCCTCTTCGGCTATTATCCTCTTCTGATAGGTGACCGGAGATAAATATTAATACTGCAGGTGCGAAAGTAGAATGTTTGCAATTTACATAACTATGCGCATGCAGAAGTTAGTTGTTCTGAAGTGTCACCTTGTCCTAGGTTCTAAGTGGTTCTTGGCTGTCTCATGACATAGTGAGAAGGTGGGTAGATACTGGACAGTATCTTACACAACTCCCAAAATGATTCGTATTAGTCATCATGATCAAATCCATTGTAAACATTGTAGGTGCTATTTTGTAGTGTTTTGTTTTGTTGAGGTAGCTACCCGATACTCATAATCTAAGACTATACCATCTTGATTTGTCCTCGACTCGATACGTAGTTATGCTTCAGAGGACTATCACCTTGAACATGACTCCCAACTGAAATGCGGTCAATTTATAGACGTCTTGAAAATGAAAAAATCTAGCAGAATAATCTTATCAAATATTGTAGAGCTTCATTGGAATTAAAAAGCAAATTAAAAGATTCATAGATGGTGTAATGGGTGGGCTGACAAAAGGTCTTTTTTTTCTTTAGAAAAATACACGCAGATTTCAAGAGAGGGTAGTTCTCGAACAAGAATCGAGAACACATTGTTTTGGGGGACAGTTGTACCTATTCCACATATAAGCGGGCTAGTAACAGCAATTGCTGGAAAAAAAAGAGGATTTACCCGATTAATCAGTTTAACACATCCCCTGCACAATGTTTATCTGTAATATTATGTTCTTATTTTGGATTACATTAAAAAATTTATTATTTCAGTTATTTTTAAATGGAAATAAATGAATATTTGCTTAATATTTTATTATCTATTTAATTTTTTAAATCTCATTAATAGTTGACTATTGTTTAGCATTTAGCCATTTATTACTATTAAAAAACACGATGAAGCTTGTTATCTTTTTAAGATTTGTTATCTTAGTAAAGCCAAAGAAGAATCGTCGAATTATTTTAACTGAAATGATTGTAATCAAACCAAATAAAATCGTAATCTATATATTTGTGAATTTGAGTTTTAAAATACCATGCTATCATTGATTTTAGTTTCCAAATCAGAAGTTTGATATTTTAAAATTCGATGTTACTATATAGCATTTAAAAATGTAAATATAAACGTTTAATTATTTAGGGTTTTGAAAGCCTCCCTTTCATAATGCGGAGAAAAAGTCTTAAGACAGAGAGGTAACCTCTTTTATCGCTAGGCGTAAGTCTAAATTAATGACGTGATCCAAAATTCTTTTTTATAATTTAAAACCATTTTATTCAAATAATAACATATATATGACTAAAAATAATTCTTACGCGAGCATCCATCGTTGCTCTCTTCAGTGATCCTATGCAATCCCCAATAACCAGGTTCGCAACGATCGCAGCGAGGTCCTCCAACTCCAGGTTTACAGAAGCATTGTGTTGAAATGGGTTCGCATGTTAAGCCGTAAGATCCTAAGCGGTTGCAATTGCACACACCTATAATGCAACGAAAATATAAAAAAAAAACCCTTAACATGCTTCAAATTTGATTTAATTTTAAAGTTATTTATTTTGAAATTTAATTAACAATTTAAATAAAAACAGTTAAAAGAAATGCGTACTTGGACAGCCAGCATTATGAGGCCCTTGAGCTGAAGTTTTTCCATCCGGACAACATCCATAGAGGGATTCAGAACACGTCTTTATCAGAATGACTGAAAGAAGGTGTATTTATATATATATAAAGAGAGAGAGAGATTTTTGTAAGTGGAACAATTACGTTATTTTGCGAAATGTTTTAAAATATTTTTAATGGCTTAAAACAATTTGAGCACTCATTGAAAAGAAGGAAAAATAATATATCGTTTAGCATTAATACTGTGATCGAAGAATAAATACGAAGAGAAATGATAGAAAAATTTATTAATCTAAATGTACATTTTTTTTTGCTCATTTGGCAACATTTGTTGTGTAGGAAACATTACTAAAAATATGTTCTTGTCAGTCGAAAGTTCATATATCAATTAATGAAACAATTAATTTGCATTTAGATGTTGTATTTTGTTATATTTATATAGGAATGTTTTTGAAAAGTTAAAACATCAACAATATTCATTATCAACATCCAATTGATCTTACATATAATAATAGTTCTGAAATTTTACATGATGCATTTTAAATATCCTGTAAAATCAAAAGAATTATTCCGGTATAAATTACAAAAAAATCCAGCATTAATTAGAAAAGTAATCGAATGTAGGCTGGAATTAATCTGCTAAATATTTAAAGTAGCTCGTCGAAATAAAATGAAGTACAAATGAAATCCTTTTGATTAATATAAAAGTTATTAACATTTCATAAGACTATCTATAAAACTGTATGTAATTCTCGTATAATATATATAATACTCTAAAAATATTATTTCTTAATAAATTGACATTCAATTTACTTTATTATTCAGAAACACGCAAATTCAGAGCGTTTATACTAATACGTATGTTGTATCGCTTTCAGCTATGTAAATTAGTGTAGCCACTTGGTTAAAGTTTTAAATAAATATGCTAATAATGATCTTTCCAAACTTAAGTAAACAAATATTGTTTAAATGAATTTTGAGTTTAAATAATAAAAATAAATAACAGAAACAAAACTGAAATGCATATTAAAAGACAAAATATTTGTGTTTCTTTGTTTTTAGAATTTAAACACTTAAATTCACAACAATTTGTCCTCTGAAAGGCAAACAACACTGCAAATTTATTTGCTGATAAGTATAAATCATTCTGTTACTTAAAATTAGTTATGTACACATCTTTAGAAAAATTGCTTAATTGTCCTGCCGCACGAATATATCATTTTCTATGAGGAAAAATAATATTGTGGAATAAGGACTTAAAAATTAGACTGTATCTGTGTATTTTAAGTTGCACTATTTCAATGTTTATGTTAGTATGACAATTCTAGTTTTAATTTAAATTTCGAGACATTGTTATTTAGTAACAGTAACAATAATTTACTATATATTTAATGTTACTAATTTATAGTAATTCGTTGTTGCCATTTACGATCTTATGAAGTGTTGTTTTAAATTTGATATTTATGGCTCAGAATAGAGGATCTGTACAAGAACAAAATAAAATATTTCTTATTTTCACTATTATTTATTAAACTGCTTATTTTGTTATACAAAAAAAATCTTTTTATATATGTTGTACCAAGTCCTCTCACATTTTGCATCATGAATCGTTATCCACTGAACCAAGCTAAAATTTAAAATGGAACTATAGTACTTAAGTGAACAGCAAATCTAAAAGCTGAATATGAAATGCACATTCCTGTTATATTTAATTGTTGTACCAAGCAAATGCGAAATGGGTAGTACTTGTCCATATCTGTTTTTAACTATCAATAATTTTGGCAATAAAATCTTTTTGCAATAGTTCTATAAATTAAGTGTTAAAAGAATTAGCATATAGGTTTATTATTTTATATTATTTAAAATATCTTCTCTATCGATTATATATATATATATATATATATATATATATATATATATATATATATATATATAATACAGTTCTACATAACAAGAAAAATGAATTAAATAAATTGGTAACGTGTATAAGTAAAATAAGAATACAAAGAAAATCAATATGTCTTGTATTTCAATTATTCAATTTCTTGTATTTCAATCAATATGGCAATTATTTCTCTCTTTGTGTTTCGACCATATTCAAATTATTTGCTTGCTTTTCAATGAAAACATTTATTTTTATTATAAAATGCATAAAACTTAAAAATTTAACTTTCATTAGAAATAAAAGAAATCTACGATTTTCATTTAATACTGTTAACAATATCCTATAAATTACTACTGTTAAATTTTATAAAAACTAATATTTTGGCTAGAAGTCATCTTCAGGCTACTATTTGTAAACTTACCTATTCATATACTATTATTTTTTTCAAAATTATTAAGATATAAACTTATCTGATTTTTAACAGCGCCCTGTTCAAAGTATAAAATCTTAAAGATCATAGAGAAAATTAAGTAATTTTAGATTTTCATGTAATCATAACGATATTTATAATGAAGGAAATTTTAAGGATTTAAAAAGTTCAAAATTAAAATAATATTCTTATGAGAATGTTTAATAATAAAATAAAATAAAATTGAACTAAAAAATTCGCTATGCAAAGGGGCGGGGGTGATCAACATAAAACCTATCGAATCCCTACGTCCTCACGTTGGTGGAGTGTGGAAGAACGGGGAGTCGATTGCGAGATTAAGAATCATCCTCGTCATTTGAGTAAGGTTCAAAATTACGAGGTTCGTTGCAAAGAAAGTGTCCAAATATAGATCAAATAATGAAAATGTGTGTCTTTCATAATTGATTGCTTAATAACGTCGCACCAAGAAGCAATGCGAGGTTACAGATAATAACTTTGTAATTGCTTAAAGCCGTCGTATAAATTCTTAGCGCGACTTAAATAAGAAATCAGTCAAACAGTCATGAATCCCTCACGTTTATATTATTAGGTCCCTCTTTTAAAAGTCTTCCTTATATTTTCTTTTGTTAGGAGTTATGATGATTTCTAATTTTTCACACGCTGCTTTTGTCAATTTCTTCTTTTTTGTTGCTGGGTTATTATATTCATCCTAACAATTTTGTGAGGTTTACCTAGCTGTCTTCCAAGATCTTTGAGGAAAGACGTCTTTTGTACAGGTCGTTTTTGATGTAAGAAGGATTTAAATGCATGAAAAACACATTTATTGCAGGGCAATAGTATTGTGGGATAAATACTCAAGGAATATCCTAGTTTTCTCATTGCATGTATAGTTTTAGCTAATTTATCAAATAGTATCGGGGCACTTTTTGTTCATTATGGTATAAAATTACTTCTGACTCCTTTTCTTTCTCATCTGAAAATTTTGTTTCATTGTGCGTTAATGAAAAGAGAAATACCATTTATTATTCTTCATCAAATTTGAAACAAATGTCAAATCTGATTGAACACGAATTAATGAGAAAATATATTTTATGACGTGACATACATCGAGCTTTATTACAATGAATATTAGTGATACAATCGGTCAGACTCAGACATGTATCTGTAATTTTTTACAGAAAAAAAAGTTCTACAAGTCTGAAAAAGTTAAAAAGTAATAAATTTATCTTTTTGAAGAATAATTTTGAAATAAGATGTCATAGTTAAAATTATGGGAGCCACCATGAAAGAAATTATAGAAATAGATTGATTAGATTCATTTAGTGTAGGAATGATAACTATATAAGTATCGAAATCTTATTATTAGTTAAAGAGTTCGCATTTCTGATGTAGTTTTTCTTCATTATCTACAAATATTTTTTTCATATACTGTAAAAAAAAAATCAATTTACCTTCACGACAGCACTTGGAGAACGCTGAAGATTTGTGGCAGTAACTGCCAGGTGGACAGAGCTTAGAACCAATTCCATCTCCACAATAATAGTCTTTATTAGTGGAAGCATCAATTAAAGGTGCCTCTCCTGCACATGGAACTTCACGAAATTCTGTGGTCAATTAGAATCAGTAATTATATTTAATACGATGAAAGAAAGTAGTAGACAAAAATAATTTTTGAATTTTATTTAATTTTTGAGGCCATAGTGTGAAATTTTAATGTGTTATTTGAAAAGAGTAAATCCCATATAAAAGATATCCTTGAAAAAAAAATTAAGTTATTTTTCACTATTATGAAAATGTCTTAAATTAACTATTCAAAATTTTCAAATTTTCTTTGCAGAAGTACTGTATTTTCTGAATAGTTCTTAAAGATTGACAGGAACAATTATCTGATATTTCGGTGGGATTGAAAATGTGTGATCCATGATGACTCGGTTACTGTTCTTACAGAAAGCGTCACCGAACAATCATGGTTAATTTTGTCACAGATTATCGGTATTTCTAACACTCTCTATACTTCTCTGATGACATGACTTACAGCTCAGTATACTCAGCCTGTATTGCAAAAGTATTTCTGCTTTAATAATTATCATGTTAATAATTGACTGACATGAAGTTCATTACATTTGTTGTGTGTATTACCATGGCGTTCTTGAATATATTTTTTAAAATAAACATGATTGCGATATCTTACCTTTTAGGATCGCATTCTGTAATCAACCAGTCTGCAAACTTTTAAATAAATTTCATACAAGTTGTTAAATGAAATATATAAATAAAGGTTGAATTAAAAACTTCTTATTTAATAATGAATACTTAAAAAAATAAATATTTAATTGTTTAACCTTTACGAAAAAATTAAAGTTTCTATTAAGCATACATACCTTCACACATTTCAATATGAACTGGCATTACGTTCTTCTGAAGGTTACATGACTCTTCTTTCAACCTGCATTCATTATCATATAATTTTCCATCTGAGCCACAAACAGGATCTAGCGTAGCAGGACACTGAAAGTTGCAAACACAGTGGGGTATTCCTTCCATGTTGTATTCGCACACACCTCCGTATTTGCAAGTTCTTTCTTCACAATCTATTTCAGCACCAGATCCTTCATCTAGAAAATAAAAAAAAATTTAAAAACTCAAGGTATTAAACATAATATAAAGCGAGATTTATTTATAATTGTATAATTATATTTGTACAGAAAATTATATTTATTATAGCGTTATATTTATATTTATTATTTATTATAGCGAAATGTGACTAAATTACATATTTTGACTTTTACTCATTAAAATGCACAAGTAAAAAATAAATTATGCTTGAAATTTTGGTTAATAATAATATAAGTATAATCAACTGAAAACTACTTCATTGTTATAAAAATATTTTTAAACAAATTTGATGTGAAATTTGACTAAAATACAAATTTTGGACTTCATTCATTAATATATACGAAAAATATTACGTTGTTATTAATATATTTTTCCATCTCAGGAAATATTTAATTCATGTGATTAATGGCGATTAAAATGGTATTTTTTTTAAAAAAAATAAAAGTTGCACCTGGCATAGAAAGTTAGAAAGCGAAGAAATTTCAGAATGGAATTCTTAGTGATAGTTCAACAGTGAATTGCTGATATTACACATATTTAAGCAAATGATTTGCTTGAAACATAAGCAATTGGAATAAAATTTCTTCTGTAAAAATTTTGAGGAAATGATTCAGTTTCTTTAAAAATAAAAGCATGTAGCCTCTTTACTGAATATAATACTTAGAGGACTAAACTGAATGAAAAATGTTGTATGTTACGGAAGATTGATTTATTTTCCAATTATATTCTTTTATTATATTATGATTTATTATAAATAAGATAAAGATTAAAATAATTTTTGTAGGAATTATTATATTTCATGCAACCAGTATTTTGCTTAGATTTCAAATTGCTGAATATTTAGATTTCAATATTTAAGCTAAATATTTGCATTCGAAATGGAATTTCTTCTAGGAAAATTCTGAATAACAGGAAAAATCTTATCAATAAGTCTATTTAAAAGTAAAAGCATGTAGCCCCTTTACAAAATGTGATATTCAGAGGATGAAACTTAAAGAAAAATGTATGTTAAGGAAGATTGATTTATTTTCCAATTACATTTTTTGTTTTATTATATTATGAATCATTATAATTTAAGATTAAGGTAAAAATAATTTTTGTGGGAATTTAATGCAACCACTGTTTCGTTTTGATTTTAGTCTTAGAATATAAAAGTTACGTCTAGAATTTAAAAAAAAGAATTTTTAATTTTGTACACATTTTAGAACAAGAAAAACCCGCTTATATTTAGGTTATAACTCTTTTAAATTTCCGGTATTTACCTTTTTCTTAAAAATAATTTTTACTGCATTGGAATTCAAACGAAAGTGAAAAATAACTGCGGATTATATAGAATTGAATAAATCGTTAAAACATAAATCCCAGAACAATAATGTATTAAACAGGAAAGTTAATAACATGTGTTCAGCATATATGAAAATGCTTATTGAAACTTCTATAATCAATGTATTGATATCTTTAATAATATTGCTTTTATACATATTTATTTTACATTAATTTAATACTAATTAAATTTTCATTAATTTAATACCAATTAAAGGAAACGTTGCTAATATGGGATTAAGTTATATGTTTACTCAAATATAATTTTACAGCATTTTACAGGAATTAAAAAAAAACAGATTTTGCTTATGATTTCAAGTATTAATTTAAAACTTCTTGTTTTTTCCCATTACCATTGTAACGAATCATTATTTCTATCCGACTCTTTTGCCATAGTTCAATTAAATGTAAATAACTCTAAAAGTCAATAACTGCTCCAAAGACACTCAAGTCTAATCCAAATTAACTATTTATTTATCAATTACTATAACATTACTTGTCATATCTCTCTATGGACTGTACGGTTAGCCAACCAATTTAAATATCACTGAAATTATATGCTCTTAATAAACCCTTCCAGTTGAGGTTGCTTTTCTCCTACAAATCACATGCGACACCATCAACCGGTAACTAACTCTTGATATATTCAGTCTCTTGTTGGAACAAAACTCAGAGTTAGCTACACTCTCTCCTTCCTCTACATTTCCCTTTACTTATATATCACTGTATGTGAATAACTTCATTTCATTTCCACCTGCATCTAATTAACATATTCGCATTTCATTTTGGATGAGGAGAAATTTTTATTTCATGCAATCAATCTCAATTAAAGTATCCAAGGTTATTGAAGAGAAAATCACGAGCAGCCCAACGTCACAATTTGTTACATGAAATGATTAATTAAATACAAGTTAGGGTTATATTCTCGGAAAATTATTTCGATCTTTATTTATTAAGAATATTTTTTTAACATTATCCAACATTTATACATTTGTAAATGCATAAGAAATATAGTATATTGTATATATTGAATTGAAACTATTTGTTACAATTTCATTATGATTATTTCATAGTTAAATATTCATATAGCATCTTTTTAAAAAGTTTCAAAATTACTTGTGAAGTATCTCACCTTGTGATTCTCCTGCTTCGTCACATTCTCCGTAGAACAGCATATTCAATTCTTGATCGTGTAAACATGCAGCATGTCGCATTTCACACTCATTTCTATATGTAACTCCATCATTTGCACACACCGTTTCTGATACTTTAGGACACTCCGTTGGACATACACACTTTCCTTCTTCACACCTAGCTCCATATTTACAATGCACGTGTTGACATAAGTCTATAAGAAACAAATAAAATGCACTTCCGCTTATCTCTTTTATTTTACATGATTTTTTTTTTTTATTGAAAATGATTTCACAACTTTCTGACTACTAAAACAAAATATTATGAAATCAGCTCAGCTCAGCACAGCAAAACTAAATAAATTAGAATTTGTCATTGATTATAAAACTGCGTAAAGTTTGAGCTACCAGTGTAATTTTATGGGTTTCCTCCGTGATCTGAGAGTGTGAAAAGATATCTTCTAACAAAGTTCTAAAATTTTCAAGCAAGAATGCAAATATTGATTTCAATGACATAATAACTGAATATACTTTTCAATTTTATTTTGAATATTAAATTATTTGAAATGGTATGCTTCAAATTTCATAACATTTTAAATGAGAAAGAATTAAATTTTTAGGTACTATGAGTACATGTATTAATTAGTCATTAGTTTGAAGTAAATTATAATTTTAAAAATTAATTAATTGTTATTTTCTTCACCATTTTATATTTCCTATCACAAAATACTTTTTCAACTTTATAGAAATAACATTTGAATGCATTAGAATAGCTATTAAAGTTATTTTTAATTTCATTAAAATAATTAATAAGCATCAAAGATCAAATTTAACGATTCATTTTTAAAAATTCAGTAATGTCGGTTAAAATGCTGATTAAATTTCATGCGTTATTTCTTAATTAAAATATTTTAAATACATTTTCTGACAATTTTGAACTTACCACATGGTCCTTTGGATACAACCATTACGTACTGAGCTTTTCTACATGCTTCAACTCGCATTTCGCATTCATTCAAATACGTAATTTCATCTGTACCGCAAACAAGCGATTCCACCTATTAGAAAGCATTTCGTGTTTGATAAAAATTCAATCTTACATTTTCTTTTCAATTGCAAATAATATTAGTTACAAAATGCAATCAGTGATAATTTTTTCAACCAATTAAACTAGACAATGCATTTGGATTTCTTGATAAATTAATTAAGCACAATTAATTAATAACTATCTCTCAACTGATTACATTAAACATTGTTTCATATATCATAGGAAACATTCTAAACAAAAAAAAAATGCTAGGCTGAAAGCCTTTAGAATATTATTTCTTAGTCCGAACAAATCATACATTACAAGATTTCTAAGAATAAATATGATAACATACAAAATTATTTAATTATCTAATCCGCTTTTTAATTCAAATTATTTTAGTAGACTAATTCTGAACTCTTAAAGTATTTTTCTGAAGTTATATTTTTCCATAACATTTATTTTATTGTTTAGTTCTCAGAAAAATTAAATCGAATGTTTATAGAAAGCGAAAATTCTACTTTTTTAAAAATTGCCTCTAAAGCAACATACACATATTCTGTAAGAAAAATTGCATTGATATAGTTGGCATTTGTTCATATTCATTAGTGTGAGATTTGTAATTACTCACTTATTCGACTAAACGCTAAAAGTTTTGACTCTTAACATATATATATATACTCTATAACAAAAAAAAAAAAAAAAAAAAAAACGACACACCAAGGAGTTGCCAGATTATAATGAAATTTCGTAAGCAAAGACATTTTAAACGAATATGCAATTAATTAAAATTTGGTGTCTAATAAATGAATAGAGAGAGCTACAGCGCATCGGAACTGTGCACTCAGCAGGTGTTTGTGACAAGCGATTCTCAATCTGATAATCAAATTTTCTGTTGCATTTAGATGAAAGATACCTTTCAACGACTGAAAAAATGCCTTGCCGCAGAATTCGAGCTCATTACGAGCAACTGTCAGATTTGAAATAGGTCATATCATTGGATTTAAAGAGGCATTTCGGGCAAATCCGAGAATCACTCGTCATATAGGGTCGAAGCGAAGTGGTGATTAGAAGATGTTGGCAAGAATGGGTGGACAATGGCGGATTTAAGCGTCTTGATAATAGCGGTCGATCTAGGGCCACAGCAGATCGGGAGGAAAGAGTGATTGTCAGATCAGCTGTCACAGTGCCTAATTCATCGTTATCAACCATCAGGCGTGCGACCCGCACACGAGTGTCCACCATGGCCATTCATAGACGGCTGATAGAGCAAAATGTACACTCGTACCGACCACTACGCCATCTGCCACTCATGCCTGCACACTGTCGAGCTAGATTACTGTGATGCTTAACTCTATCATGTTACTGATGGCTCTATCAGGTTGCTGATGGCTCTATCAGGTTGCTGATGGCTCTATCAGGTTGCTGATGGCTCTATCAGGTAATGATACTGACTGGGGACGTATAATGTTTAGCGACGAATCCCTCTTCTTACTGCGTCCTGACGATCATCGAAGAAGTATCTGGAGACTTCCTGTGCAGCGCACCGATCCTGCTCTCTCTATTCCACGCCACATAACAAATATATTTGGTCGTCATTTGAGGCACAATTTCAGCACGGCGGTAAGTCGACGGTATTCTGAGATCTGTTCTACTACCGTTCCTTGTGCAGTACCCTGGCCTTATTTTTCAGCAAGATAAAGCCAGACCACATACAGCCCGTTTTGCTATGAACTGTCTTACAGCTTGTCAAACACTTCCTTAGCCAGCTATACAATCTAACCTGTATGGGATATGATGGGAAGGCGACAGCATCTACCAAGGAATGTTAATGATCTATCCCGACAATTTGAGCAAAGTTGGCGAGAAATATCACAGGCGACCATCGGGGAGCTTTATCACTCTATGCCACGTTGTAGGGCAGCTTGCATCCAGGCTAGAGATGGGTCAATACCTTATTGAGCTCATTAATTTGTAACTATGTAACTCTGAAATAAATCATTAAATTCTTCTAAAATTGTTAAAATTTTTTATTCTGTACATAATTTTTCCATCCACCAATTTTCGTCTCCATCGGACAACTGTTTCCTTCGTGTTTTTTTTATATATATATATATACTATGTATATATATAT
>BMAW01004130.1:82403-141492 GCA_019974015.1 Nephila pilipes
TTTTGGCGATAAAGTCGCCAAAAATAACATAACCGATGGATAAGAGAGGATTAACGGATGAAAATTACACTTTGGATAAGACTTCCATAAAATCCGTTCTTAGTGAGAGTCTACTTCGCAAAATGAGTAATTATGCTAAACTTCAAGTCAATCGGTTGTACAGATTTAGAGATCTCGTAATGAATCAGTCAGTGGTATATCGCTTATATATATATATATATCTTCCACTGTTATTAATAGTTATTTTAGTGTTATTTTTTTAAAACAAAATTTATTAAATTTCAGTAAAAATTAACAGATAGTTTCAATAAAGATTAAATTTACAATTGACTTTGATACAATATATGTATCAAATATAACATTCATTAAACAGAAATTTTACAGATTCCTAGTTTATTTCAAAGCAGTAAACGATCATACCTTTATACACGTTTTCGGACATACGCATTTTCCTTTCCCTCTTCCATCACTTTCGCAGACAGCATAATACTCACAACGCTTGTTTTCACATCCAGCTATAATAAGAGATGATGAACAATGAAGTATAATCGTATATCAGTAATGAAAATATTATTGTAAGGAGCATTTTTATATGTCCTTTCATGCTAATTTAAAATTTCAGTCCTTTTGTACAGGACAAATGTTTCATAAATCATATTTTTTTAAAAATAAATTGAATACAAACTCACATCATTTCGATCGCTCTCAGCATGATAAACAAAAATAAAATAAAGTAAACTACGATTCTTAATATTTTATCACCTAAATAAAATTTTGTTAAAATAATGGAAAAATATATACAAATTCACATTTGTGATATCTTCTGAAATTAAAGTTACTATCTCTTTCAATTTAACTCACTTCGAGACGTATTTCGTTATCGTTAAAAAAAATAAATATTGATATTTTCCAAACAATTTCAAATGTTTTGAAGCCTTTTATATTTTTAAATGATACTCTAGAGGAAATACTTATATTTAAGCATTAAAGCTGTGAAACAAATCATTTGAGCTAAATGATCGTTTGACGATGATTTCTAAAAAAGGACAAAAATATCGAGTAATGTAAGAACATAAAATAATCAAAGAAAAATTTGTCTAAATATTTAATTTGAAACCATTGTTAGAAATGATAGCTATCAAGAGCTAATGATAATATTTGTGTTTGAAATATGATAGAGCATTTTGGGAGTAATTTCAAAAATAACAAATAAAAGAATGAAACAGAAATGTATTAAGTTTACAGTTGGTAAATTTAAAATACAACGGGTGGATTCAACAACAACAACAAAAACTAATATGTCAGCAATGTTCAGTATTTCTAGAAAACTATCAAGGACGAATATCCATTTTTTATTGATCAAACAGTATATTCTTACAAGGACACGAGTGACTAAAAATAATTAGAACTGATTCGATACAACATTATCAATTTATACTTATTGATAATTTTATATTTTTATATCTTAATGACATATTTTTGCACCTAATTTTGTATGGACAGACTTCGAAACTGGAAAAATGAATATTGTCTCATATAAGCAGAAAACATTTATATTTTGAAATGGATATTAATCGCATAAAAATATAATGTTTATAATTTTAATTTATAAAAATTTTATTTGAGGATACATTTATTATTTTAAGATAATCTAAAAATAATGTAGAACTTTTTAAGCAAATTTATCGAATGAAAGAAATAAAACAAATCAAACAAATAAGAGTACGATAAAAAGGTATAAGAAAATAAATTACTCATTTCCATGCATATCATGTGTGTTGTCTTTAAACTAATTGATATAAATCGTAAATGAGGCCAACTTATATTTTACGAAAGAATACAAATATTGGTAAAATATTCCGATATTTTGATTCATTGTAAATTTCTGTCTATACTGTAGGTAAAATATGCATTTTCATCAAAAGCTGTCTTAAAAGAAATAAAACCTTAGATCCGAATCAATATTTTTTTTTATTCCAAGAACGGAAATAATGAAATTTATTTTTATAGACAAAGAATACTTTCTTTAGCCATTGAATCATTTTTAATATTGTAATAGCATCCTGTTAATCAGTTTATGGATGTAGGCTATTACAACTTTTCTCGTTTCCGCTGTTATTTTCCCCTATAGACCTCATTAATCACGATGTTTATGATGTACTTGAGAAGCAATGGGTAATTGCAAAGTCTTGAATGAGATCGAATGACCATTAATGTGTGAAACAAGCTTTTCATATCGCACAATGTATATTTGGGCCATATGAAAAAGATTGTACAAAACTGTCAGCAATAATGTTGGATAAAAGGTATGAATACGCTAAATGAAGGTGCTGGATGGTCAAGGTGTACGGATACAAAAACAGGATGATCATTTCAGTATGAGACAGGGTCAAGCTGCTCCAAAGACTTTAACTTTCACGTGCAGAAATTTTTTCATACTATACTAATTATAACCCTTCTGACTATTTAAAGAGCTTCACTGAAGATAAGAATACTGTCACGTAGCTTTATAAGAGGGCTGTCAATTATTTCTCCTTTTTTTTAACTATATAAATAATAAACGATGTCCGTATGAGTGAGCTGTATATGGAGTCAAAACTTACTCGCTCGATTTCACTGAACCTTTCACAGTTTGTTCTGATTAATGTCTGGAAGATTTTAAAAAGAGATAGGAATGAGATCTGAAAAATAGTTGTTATGTTTTTATTATTTCAATGAAGTATCAGGTGCACGCCGAACTTGGCGATTATTGAGTTCGATAATGATTTCATTCTGTAAACCGATTTCCCTAAGGTGTATCCTCCTTCCATTGTCTGACCGCGTGCATTCTTATATTTACGACATCTTAGGGAAAGTGTAATCTATGTGGTAATTCTTTACGAGTTTCTGGAGGGTTGGTGGAAGCACAGCTGTTTTGTAACCAGAACAAACATTTAACAGTCCCTAGAACTCGTGGAATGAATTTACGAATTATTTTCCATTTGAGATTTAGTGTTGTGAACAAATCTTATGTTGAACTATATTGAGAGACTTAAGCGTGACATTTTAATGAGTGTTGCTTGTCTGAATTATAGTCATTTGATATTGTTTTCCCATTCTCATTTACTAGAATATAAAAAAGAAAAAAAAAGAGTACAACAATGTAAATTAATTATATGTCATAAATGCACAATGGCATGTAAAAATTCGTTGGAAGCATCTGATTAGACATTATATGGTTTACTTGGAAACGAACACACATTTGGTGTCATAATATTATTAACACGCGATTTTCGAAAGACATTGCCAGTTATACGACTTTCAAAGACAGCTGAAAAATTAAATTTATTTTCAAAAACATCAAATTTCTGGAGATCCAATAATAAATTTACCGTGACACCACACATGGATATTCAAATGCAAACGATGCTTTAGCAAATTTTATCCAAATCCATTATTGTTTTTTTTTAATTTTTTTTATCCAAATCAATTATTGAGTATTGGAAATGACATAATTTGAAGTGATAAATCATCAAGATGTATTAAATTATCAACATATTTTTACAGCACTCCATACTCAAATCACAAGAACTTATTGAACACTATTTTCTAGGTATCACATAATCTTACAAAAGTCATCAATGGTTAAGTGAAAGGGCAATATTGGTTGCAAAAAAATGTGGATGAAAATGTTCTTAACACCGCCATTCAACACGGGTTGTCGGGTGAAACAGCGACTTAAATATCCGTAGACATTGCTATGAATCAAGATGAAGTAGTTAATTATCTAAATAAATTATTGAATTCTCTTGATTCAATTGGATTGCCACCCAGCACCATTACATTTATCTTAAGATTGGTATTCCTGTTAATTCTTCTCTAAAACATTGATTATCTCCACCTTCCCGATGGTTTCAGACTATTCATCAAAAAATTGTCAAGCAACGTCATCGAAGCAAGAATCTTAACAGTCAAATTCAAAGGAGATGATGTGACTCTAACACGTATACCTATAATTCTAACATCACAATTCAAAAGATTGCAATTTCGATTTAAATTGATTTTTATAATAAGGATAAGCAAATCGCAAGGTGAATAATTACAAGTATGTAGTCTGAATTTTAAAAATACGTGTTTTTCTCATGATCATTTATACGTTATATGCTCTCGCTTAAGGAAACCATGCGATCTATTTGTATATGCGCCAAACAGAATCACTAAATACATCGTGTATACAAAAGCATCGCAAGATTAATTTTGTAGGTGCATAATTAATTAAATTCAATTGACTGAATTCAAAAAGTATTATATTGATTTTGAGCAGTAGAATAAATGATTTCATATCAAGCTTTAATTATATTATTTAAATCGCGCATGTAATCGAATTTAGCAATAGCGAAGCATTGCCAGTTTCTTTAGTGTTCAATAAATTAGTTTAATATACTGCTGTAATTGTTCATCATGGTGATGGGAGACTGGCATTACCCAATGCTTGGTGATAATTCACCCTTTTCTCCTGAAATAATTAAATTGTAAACTCCAAAATGATACATTTCCGTTTTGGAGAAATGTAGACAAGATTCTCGTTTTGAAGACCAATAGATCACTATTTCTAGTGTGGAACGGTGGGTATTATCTCCTAGTCGTGTCTAGTAGTTTTGCATGTCACTATAAGAATTCAAAGATTTGTTGACAAAATATCCTGGCAACTCTAACGTTACTTAAAATGATATATCATGGGGATACATGCTAACAAAGGAATAGTGAGAATCCATACAAATCGTTAAAGTTTAGTTTTTTTTTTCATACTGCTCTTTATCTTCCCAGGTGTACCACTACATTTCTCCTATTAAGTAAATATGAGAATAGGCAGAAAAAAAAACCCAAGAAAGATTGGTAAATGTATGCAGAGTAATGAATTACACCTAGGACTTTGCTTTATTCGTATTTAGTTACATGGAAAAACACGTGTTATTGCTTTGCTTCTAAGTTAATGAATTCCTAGCTTTGCAGTTTTGTTCCCAATTGAATGAAATTGTGGCACTTATCCATTATTAAATTCTACAGTTTTAAAAGCTTAATTATTTTACAATAAGTAAGTAAGTTAAAAGAATTTATTTTTAAATTTCAATTATATGCTCATACATACATTGGTGACTAAAATTTAAGCATAACTCGCAAAATGTGTAAAAGTACGAGGAAATATTGATGAATTAGAACTTTTAAAGAATCAGCTTTTGAAGGATAAATTTTGTCTCTATGCTCTCGACGTTTTTATTCGTAAAACGACAAAGCATATTTGATCCACTCACTCACAATATAAACATTACAGACAGGTTTCGTGCAATTCATGTGGGAAGGAGTGTTATCACAAATTAAATAACAATCAATAGACATTTTACGAAAAGAATGATCTTAGATATTCTCAAACTGAATGTGTCTTGAATTCTTAGTGTGTATCAACTGTGTGAAATCAAAACTGTGGCAGAAATTTCGAAGTGAAGGAAAAGTTAACCGCCGAACAGAACCAGGTTAGTCAAGAGCCATAACCATTATCCAAGACAGTTATCTTCTACCAGCTAAATGTGTGACATCAGAAAAACAGCTATAGTAGAAAACAGTGCTCACAGTCACCACAGAAATGCAAAATTCGAAACAAACTATTTATTTAAGACTCAGTCATAGTCGTCTCTATGCCAAACAACTAGTAATTGGCATTACAAGCAGGTTGCCAAATGATCAGGAGTATGTATCTAAGCATAAACACACTCGTTTAAATTGGAGTTTGGAGCTTCAGTATAAGAGTTTCGGTTAGTTTGATGTTCAGTGACGAATCTTGTTTTAGTCTGAAACAGGATTTTCATCGGCTAACGATATAGCGGGAACTTGGAAATCGTTTTCCTCCGGAAAACATTCCGAAAAGATTGTTTCACATCAAGGTGGGTCATGGTATATGCATTCTTCATGCTGGAAGGTCAAAGATTTCTTCATATCTTTGAGATGCGGGATGTAACTGCTAAAAGATACATACATGACCTACCAGAATCTTAGGTTTATCTATTTCATGATCCTGTTCGGCTTGACTTTATATTTATGAATGATAACGCACTTTCTTACAGTGCAATCCTTATCGACGACATCCATTGAAAGGGAAATATCTAAAGCATCCCGCAGACTGTTCCCCCACCTGATCTGAATTTTATCGAGCAGGTGTTGGCTGTGATATATATGTATGTATATATATACACACACACACACACACACACATATATATATATATATATATACATACATATACATATACACTCGAAAGCAAAGTTGTACAATGGTTGGCGCTATCTTTAAAAAGATCTAGAATCTGCTGAAATATTTTGCTAAAATACCCTATAGCTTAATCTTAACTTTAGATATCACTAAATTCTTATTCTTTAAGCTTAAAAATATAGCGATCCACCTGCGCGAAGTTCGTGGGGTAATAAAGTCCAATTACAATTTTTATAATAAAGAGTGATGAACAACAGCTCATTGTGGAATAGCTCGTTGTCGTGCTGCCAGAACTATCTTTTTTTTGCGTTCAAAGCCGCTTGTGCATGCTGCATTTCGACAACCAATACATTGCATCTCTGCAGAACACTGTTTGTCCTTTTGGAATAACTTTGTTCTGTTCCAGTTAAAAAGAAAAAAAAAAGCTTTTATTATTGTCTGCTCTCTAGATTTTCGGAATTGCAGTTTCTTCGATTTCGGCGAATTTAGATCTATCTTAACCGCTTTTCACCTCATTGTTTCTAGATATTATACAAAACATCACGATTTATCACAAGTTATTTTTTTGAAGTCTGTGAATTATTAGTAAATGAGGAAAAAAAGAGAAATCTTAAATTTCTTTCTCCAAATTCCTCTAAAATTACAGTACGGACAGTTTTAATAAGCGGACTTTACTAATAAGCAACAGCCGCGCTAGCAGTTACATCATTAATCGACATTTGTTTTTTAAAGCAGTTCAATCAGCTTCAAACAATTTCAGTTTGCGAAAACACGCTTAATTCGTCATTTATAACATGTCCACACATCCATTTCGAAATATCTTAAGCCTTATAATATATTCGATTGAGTCAAGCAGTCGCCACCGTAAGCATTTTGCATCAATTGCTGAATTTTGCTAACAGATTTGACACTTTTAAAACAGAGCTTCATCGCACACTTCTGTTCCAAATACGATTGCATTATGACTGTAAACAACAGAAGGAACACAATACGATATATCTTGACGAAAGCCCAGTACAAACTGATGCTATATGTCAATTATATTCAGAATTCTTATAAATGTTTTGCCGCACGCAGATGGTTTCTCGTACACCATTTTTTCCCCATCAGTCTTGACTTGTATATATATGTGTGTGTGTGTGTGAGTGAGTGAGTGTATATATGCATTAAAATAGCGTTAGAAGAAATTATTTTCATTGAAAGAAATATTTCATATTTAGTTTACCATCATAATTAATACTCTTAATTGAGTGAATCTTTCATACTCTTGAGGAAATTCTGTTTAATTTGAGTCCCCTTTCTTGTAATCTAGAGAACAATTTTACTTCAGAGAAATTAGTGACAATTTTAAGTAGCAGAATAATTTCGAAAGGATGAATATATTCCTGAGAGCATGGATTTCATTAAGTTTTATAAATCTAAATTTCTAATCTATTCTTTAAAGTAATCTAATGTTATATTTCTCTTGAATAAATCGATCAATAGAGAGATAATTAGAAAAATCATCAAATAATTAAAGTCTAACAATATTGAACATTTTATTATGAATTATTTATTCAAGCATATGAAAACATTTTTTTTTTATTTTTATAAATGTTATTTTAAGCCATAGTTTTATTTCTAGTTTTGATAAGAGAGTTATATGGATGCGACGCGAATTAATTTAAAGTTTTTCTTTTATCTTCTGTATATATATGGTATTTCGCAACAACCGATGGGATTGTTTGTTACATTTATAATACGGTGACTTATTAATACATTTCCTAGGAAGAGTAAGAAATCTTTCATAACTACAAACGCGTTTGATTATTACTAGTACAATGCGGTATATTATTAATATATTTATTTGGAAAAGAAAGAAATTTATAATGTATGTTGCATAAAAATTTACAATGTAGAAATGTGAATTGTACTCCTTAATAAGTAGCACAATTAATAATAGAAGTATTTTTTCTTGGCTTAATTTCTGTTCAATAAGACATCATTGCAAACTTTTTTTAAAAGGAATTTCTAAAGAAATCTCAGTAAATAATTTTAAAGAGAGTAATTTTGAACAAAATATTTGTTGTAAATTTTTTCAAATTCATTGAAATAATTTTTAAGATAACATTTCAAAATAATATTAACATATCATTTCAGTTTTTAAAATGTCATATTTTAAATTCTGTGAAATAATATTTTTGATCTTATAACAAGAAAATTATCTTAACGTGATTTTTTAGATTTTTTAGGTTGTTTACTAATTGCACTTTTAATTTGGAATCTCTTTTAAGAAATAGAAACAAAAAAATATTAGGATTCTAAAGGTTACCATTCATGAGCCATCAGGAGTTCAAAAACTCAACTTCAGTCATTAAATTTTATAATTATCTTCTAAAATGTGGGCTGTTGGATTCATTAATGCAATCTGAAGTACACAAGGAAAATAAATTCACTCTTTTCAAATTATCTGTAGTTATTGCAAAATGTGGTTTTGAGCATTTGTTTTAATTCTGAAACTCCACAGACGAATTACTAAAATGGTGATAAAAATGCACAAGAAAATTAAAGAAAAACTTCAAATATGATACACCTACTTATTTTTGATTTCTTTATTTTATTCCGTTCCAATTAGTGCTATAGGTTTGAAAAGGTATAAAAGTAATCTCATTTTATAACAGAATCACGTTCACGAATTTGAGGTGGCGAGAAAAGGGGAATATTATTGAAAACGCTTGAAACTGATGGTTGAGCAATTATTATAAGTAATTAATAAATAAACGAGGTATCATTTTTCGGATATTCACACTGCGTTTTAGAAATTTCAAGATGGACTCTGAAAAAACGAATGAACTATAATTTGTTTTAATTTTTAATTCTTAATAAACATGTCCAGCTTTAGTACACTTCTTATAGTGATTTAATCATAATTCGAATGACCCTGTTCTAATTCGCTTTGCCCAGTTTCCACCAAATCATTCGTCGGAGCTGTTTGCATGATCGAAGTATCGTAAGAGTAACATCCTGTTAATATTATTTTAAGTTCTAGGAATAAACAGAAGTGTCGGGATGCTGAATCAGGCAAATACGAAGGACCATTCAACCCAGATACCTTTTTTGTGCCAAAATCATAATAACAGTTAGTAGGTTATGAAAGTGTATGATATTTAGTAACAAACTCTCTAACTGTTTTTATCCGATATTCTGAAAAAAGTTAGGCCATCAAACGCATTACGGCTACATGGTATCCTTTTAAAAAAATTCTTTTGGAAATAGTAATATTAAAAGTAATTTATGTATTGTTTTAAGACTATATTATTAAACTGATTTTGAAAATAAAAAGTCAATTTAACAAGCCCTTATTTTAAAATTTAAAAAAAATTAAAAAATTTCAAGTTTTTTAAAACTTTCATAAAATACACAATTTTCAAATGTTTTTAATTATATTGAGTGATTTATATTTCTTATATTATTGCAAACAAAAGTTAGAATGGATTTGAAAATCTGTTACCTTGTTGATTTTTAATAATTATTTTTCTAGCTAAACCTGGAAAAAACACGAAATTTTTTAAAATATTAACTTTAACATTTTTCAAAAACATAACTAGAGATCCCAGACCTAAATCCATACTAATAGTTTTAGAACATATACATCTAAGTATCTATAAAAAATTTGAAGACTCTATCTTGAACAGAAAAAAAGCCTTACGGATTAGAAAACACTTACTTCTTCAGAAATAAAAGTCTGTGAAAAATGCATTTAAAGTTTGTAAAGGCATAAAACAAAAACTAATAATCCTTGCAAAGCTCTAAATTTTTAATATATTATTTTACTACTTATATAATATATGAAAACACTACTTTAATTAAATATGATTGAAAATATTTTTACTTATTCAAAATATGTTTTTGCAAAATATCGGTATAGCATTTGTTACTATGACAGATTATTCAGCTTAAAGTTAACATAATAATTTCACAAAAGTTTTAAAACACAATACACTTATAAAAAGTAACAATGATATAAATAAAAGTTTATAAAAAGTTAAAAACCTCCAGGTTTGTACATAGCACCTAATTTTTTTTTCAATTTTAAATCGACGCAATTTATCAAGTTTTATTTTTTGCTGCGCTACTTTAAAATTTGCAAATTTCATTTTCTTTCTGAAATAGGTTCTCCTATAATCAAGTAAAGTACGCTAAATATCCTGATGACAAACTTGTTACAAGGCGGTTAGCATCCTGAAATGTTTTTAGAGCTTTTAATATTCAAACATTAAAATCAGACATTGCACTCGACACGGCAATCAACACACGACTCCTAGAAGCTGTATTTTCTTTGGAACATTTGTTCTATATTATCGAATGCAATGCTTCATTAGAATTCTGTGTCAAGCCTCTGAAACACCTGCTTAATAATTCAGTTGATGCTAATCGCTGATACACCGGCAAGATTTTGGGCAAATATTCTTCATTGATTGATGTTTTTACCCAATGTTTGTGAAAACCTGGTTTCTTTCTATGTGCTAATGATGACTGGTAAAAACACCAAGAGTCTATACCAAATGAGCACTTTTTATGTTGTGGCTTCTGGTCGGTAGATATGCAATGAAATAGGATAGTATAAATTGCAGTTTTCATTGCCTCTATTTCACATTTATTTTTGCGTACAGCATTAGTGTAGTATCTAGTTATTTTTTTTATTGTCCCTTCTTTCAAACTACCGTGTTTCTTTCTTCCCAGAGTTACACCTTTCACTCGTCAATTTTTTACTGTCTGCCTTAAAGCTGATCCCAATCTAGTAACAAACTCTCTAAATGTTTTTATTCGATATTCTGAAAGAAGTTTGGCCATCAAACGCATTAAAACGTTTGAATAATTCACATCAATCATCTTTTGTCAAGTAGAAAAAAATTCTCCGTAGATAATATCACATGTATTAAATAATGTGACGAGGTTTGCTTTCAATTTTGATGGAATTTTTCTTCCTTTTTTTTTGGTTCTTGATGAGGGTTTGGAAATCTACTCTGAATTTTGCCTTTTTGTTGTAAAATAATGTTGAAATTACCGTGTTTCAACCCTTGTTAAAAACATTTATTTCAAAATATTAAGAATTATTTTCAGTGACTGAAATGACGTCTGTGCAAATGTGCATTTCTCATTGATTTTTGTTCATTGGTTAACGTGTGAGACGAATTTAACAAAGACATTTGTTTTATCACATTTTCATGCAGATTGGTTTAAAAAAATTCCATGATTCTCAGTGGGGTAGGGAGGCTATTTACTAAGAAATCACGAAATTTTTCGGTTGTGTTAGGAGTTCCAGATGAACTCGGTCTTTTTACTATTTAAGGAAAACAATTTATCTACTTAACACAAACACCTTGCTAAAGCTTCTTTCATTAGTTTGTATGTCATGGTAGCACTTTTGTCAAATTCTGATTTGCATTTAATTAGAGCTTTTCTTTGCAATTTAACAAATGTACAAAATTTTTGACAATGCTCCATTTGATAATTAGGTTTATCGCGCCTGAGTTGTAACAGACGTAGCCCGACTGTGGGCTGAGTTTTCAGGACAGTCTTAAAAATTCTTTGAACACATTGTGTATTAAGATAATTCAATTCTTCGATGTCAGCCATTTGCATGCTGTTAAAACCTTCACCGCCATTTGCATCTGATAGAGTTCTAATTTTAGAACATATGGCTTATTTTTGTACTACGAAACTTCCAATTTTAACGCATGCAGGCAATTTTTTTTTTTAAAAGCATTTAAGGGCGATTAGTGCAACTATCTGACGGCAAAAGAAGCATGTGTAATACAATCCAAAATCGTAAACTTTCTGCATGCTTACGCAACAGTAAATTTCTTTCTTCCACTGAATCTAAAATATATTTAAGCGTCACATGTGTCACTCAAACTTCTGTGGACATAAACCGACCATTTTTTGATTACACTGTCAAAATTAGAGTTAAAAACTTTTTGAGGGGGGATTCAAGCTACAAGAAAAAAATCGTATAAAAAAGTATTTTTGTGAGTCGCCTTATTTCAAATTCATGTAAAAAATGATCGTGTAAAAAAATAGTTGGGTGTATTTAATTACTCATTTTCATTGCACCATTATAACAAAAGTCGGTCGTAATGTATACTTTTTCATAATTCTTCTAAATAATTATGTAATAAATTCTAAGTCTTATTATATCATAGTGGGATTCATTCAAAGAGAGGAATATATTTAAGAAGTAAAGCCTACTGAAAACGATAAGGGGGTTTTTATTGTTTTTTTCTACTGCATGTTTATTTTGATAAGTTTTCTTCCTTATTCTTAAATGCTGCATATACCTAACTATATATGTACATTACATGGCTATTTAGTTTAACTGTTTTTAATTTTGTGTTTTTCTTTTTGTGTAACGCAAATTTATATTTTTACCTTAAGATATATATCTATATTCTCATCCTCTCCCCTTTTCTACTAATTTTTTGTTTAGAAAATGGCTGAAAAAAAAAAGAAATCCAATAATTCTGTTGAAGAAAATAGTGCATGAAACTATAAAAGAGAGAAAATAGAGAATATTGCATATATACTTCAATTGTCACAAATGGGAATGTAGAATTATTTGAATTGTTTAAATTGCTTTGAAATCTAAACAACTAAGAAAAACTTATAATTATAAGATAAAAATATTTCTTTCAAGATTCAAGTTTCTTATTATTGTCAGAAAGTTTTTTTTTTTTTAATTTTTATCAAGTTACACCCAAATACTTTCCAACAATAAAGAAAAAATATTTGGCTGTTAAATGTCAAACAGGTGGCAAGTGCATTAAGGGAGGTTTAATTTATTAATATCTATCGAAGGCTATTTGTACTTACATATTAACATCTTTTTAATACTAGATGTATGCAGATTGTAGAAGGGAATGGAAATTACACAATATCTTATGATATAACAGCCAATTTCTTTGAAATATTTTTGAGCTTTTTTGAAATATTTTTGAGCTTTTTTGAAATATTTTTGAGAATTTTGAAAATATTGAGCTTTCTTTTTTCTGTTATATAACATGTATGCTTTGATTTTCGACGAAATTTAATGGTGGAATAATAAGAATAAATAAAATAAAACTATCATTCATCGCAAAGGATTTACACATCCCTTTAAATGAATAATCTTATAAATATTTCTCACAGCATATTTTTAAAAACTCGACTTTGATTAGTTCATCTTCATAAGACACATCTTTAATTTATAATATTAATAAAAAAAATTATTGCATTAAGTGTTACAAATAGAGTACTGTATATTATTAAAATTAAAAATTATCAGGATGATTAGCTACATATGATGCACTTATAATATTGATTTAAATTATAGAATTTAATTTTAATTACAGAATCTATACGAGGTAATGTTTTACGTCCAGTACTGAAAATTTACATGTGATATAAGAAAATTTCAGAAATGATATGACTGCATTCAAAAAATCCTTAAGTTATAAAAGTAATTAATTTTAAATTAAATTAATAAATATTCAGGGATGATATTAATCAGTTTTAGTAATAAATTGTCATTTATCTTACCTTAATACATGAAGGATTTTGAAAAATGTAACACATATTTGGGAAATAAATATTTTTAAAAACGTAAACATTGCATTCATAACATTTACAACCTTCAGCTAGTGCAAACTGTACATAGATCTTTAAATAAATAATGAACTTTTGTTATTGTAATAAATATCTACACTTAAAATTTAAAATATTTTTTGTTTCATGAAATATAAATAAGACTGAAGATTAGACGGATTTAATAAATTCGAAAGGGGAATTTATAACGAACATCATAGAGGTTAATTTGAATTAGAAAACTATAGAGAATGCTAAAAAAGGAAAATATTGAATTATATGCCTGTTGAAAAGATATTGGTCTCTGATATTTAATGAAAAGGTCTTTATGTCTTAAAATCAATCCTTTTAACCGCAGGAATAACTTTGAATGAGTTCCATTCTAAAATCATTTTTAATTTGCAGATTTAAAGGAATTCATATTTCATATCTTCATGAAAATAAATATTTAATCGTATATAACTGACGTCATGCTTGCTTGTTAGTCTTGTTAAAAGGTGTTTCTTAGTAATTATATGAAACTCATATTTATTTCCCACATTTATTTCTCATATTTATTTGTAATTTTCGTATATAATTATTAGTTCTTAAAATATTCATATTTGTGAATTTATAATAACATTGATTTTTTTCCATATTCAAATTGGTTTTATACAGAAAATTAAAATATTCACTAAAATCATGTTACAAGTATTTTACGTTCCTCTTTGATTACTTTATCTTTTCTAAACAATAATTTTCAAAAAGTTTAATTTTCACATTTTTCAAATGTGATGTGTTTTAGAAGTTTCAAATTGTATGTTCATTGCGAATAATTAAAATTTTACCACAGAAAATAATTTTACTTTCTGCGAAAATATTTTTTTTAAATTTTTAGTATGCATATTAGCTGTCAATGCATAATTTGGATTTAAGATATTTTTAATTTATAAAAATTAAGAATATAAGAAATTTTCCTATGAAACAAATATTTTACGTTTTATGTAAAGGGAGCAGTCGAAATGTGTAAACCGCTCCTAAGAAGATTGTGTGATCTATGAAGTGGGAATTAAGCAATAATTTTCCCGTTCCACATACTTGGAAGTCAAGTAACCGTGTGTTGTTGGACAGGTGAACAACAAAGTTTCGCTCTTACAGCCGTTTAGGAAATGGACGTACGTGCACAGAGAAGATTCCGCCTACATTTTCACTTTCCGCTCCAAGCTTATATTCTAAGAAGGAAAGCTATTTTTATTTTGGCTAACAACTTCATAGCGACGAATCGAATAACGAGAGAATGAGATGGTTATACAAGGATTGTTAGGACACCCAAAATTATAGATGCTGTACGAGTAGGAATTACAAGAAGCTCTCGAAAATCTGCCTGGAATCACAGGGTTACTCTTGGATTTTCGTACATTCCAGAACTGAATTTCCTATAATTAGAACACCCATTTCAAACGGGATAAAGGAACTAGACATACAACGTGGGTAACAAATAATTTTTTGAAAGTTCTTTTCCCTATCTCCATATCAATTATAGTAGAAATTTCAGTGGACTTTTACAATTACCAATAACTTTCTTTAATAAGTTCTCGTAATTACTTTTTTTGAAATATTGCAAATCGAAGATTTTTGTAATTCCCTTAGCAACAATTTTTGAAGAAGAAATTTGTGCAATAAAATTCATTGATACTGGGGTGATATGGATCTCCTTGAGAATTTTGTATGAGACATATATGTGTATAAAATGCCATATCCTCGAATTGATTTTCAAAAGTAAAGCTTTTTTTTTGCTTGTGTACTAATTTTCATATGTTTTTAATATTTATTGCAATAAATGAAAAATGAATGTTTTCGTATGTTTTTAATACTTATAAAAAGAGAGTTTTGACTGTCCTACTCTGAAGTCTAAATCTTTTGAAAAAAAATCTATTATATAAAACAATCTATTACATAAAATAATTTGAATACTGTTCCATAATTTTCCTCAATGGAACAGAATTCAAAAGAAGTTGATACATATTTTTAAAAATGTAATTAATTTATCTACTTACTGCATAAACCACTGTATGCGACAGCAATTTCTGTCTTCTGTTCACACGCTTCTCGGCGTAACTTGCAGTTGTTTGTATAAGATATACCATCAGTTCCGCACACGGGCTCGAACTCTTCAGTGCAGGTTGGGCACTCGCACGTTGGAATACCTCCTTTTAAAACACACAGGGCACCGAAATCACAATGGTAGTGGAAACAAGGTCCCCTTTCACCTGAAATAATTTCCATAAGTCAAACATGTTAAAATTGTAGGCATAACTATCCAGAATATTAAGGTTCCTTTTCTTATTCAGAACACTTAAGACCTGTCTTATTCTAATGTATGTGTACTCTTATTGAAGAACTCGGTGGTAATAAAAGAGTAGATTCAAGAAAACTGCGGATTGTGAATATATCACATCAACACGTCATGAATTTATCTTATCTGAGATTCTATATTTTTATAAATTAGAAAATAATTATATTACGAATGTATTCTTACATATGAATACGTTATTTTTAAATGTGAGCCTTAAATACTTATGTTTTTGTCTTCATTCAATCTAACTCCATAAAATCTAAAAACATTTGGACTAAACAAGAAAATTAGTTAGTAGCTTCACGGAGTATCATTTACCACAAAAGATTAAAATGAAGAAAAAGGTCATTTTTATAGTATTATAAAATATAACAAATTTTATTTATAATTCAAAGAGCTAGAGAGAACTCTCTGAATATGACGGGAAAGAACAATTTCAGTTATAGATGTACTAAAAATAGATCAAGAAAATTCCATTTATTTTTAAAATTCTTCAGCATTTTACTTTCAACCAAATCTTAAGAGTAAAAGAAAACGCATTTCTATCTGTTTAAAGTTGTCAAATTCTTCACTTTAACATCTTTATAAATTTCCATTCTAAGGAAATTTGATATTTACAGCTACAGTTTATTTCTTATTCAGAGGAAACTGGCCATTTCATTAAGAATTATCAATTACTTAATTTAGTTTATTAATCTATATTTTTATCTTGAGGCAAATAATATAAAATGCAATTAATCTGATGAAAATAATGTATTTATATTTGCAATAAATTATTAATCTCTTACTAGTTATTTAATTTGCGTTTTTGAGTTAAGTGTTAATACATAAAAAATTCTACTTAAGCATGGAAATATATATATATATATATATAAATATATATATATATATACTAGTAGTTGTAGTAAAGAGAGAGTATTGCATTTTAAAAAAGGATTGCAAGAAAATGTAAAAATTAAATAGACATATAGTTAACAATATTTTCATGAATTGAATCATTTAGACCTAATTTTAAATATATAAAATAATAAAGTAAACTTTATTTCAATTTCGCACACAATAAAATTATATTTTATTGTACATTTCCTATCTCTATTGAATTCTCTCACTCTAGCTTTAATTTAAAGTTTTTAATTTCAGATTTGTACGTTTTACTGATAAAAATTATTCCTTAAGAAGATATATGATTACAAACAAAAAAATGTTGTAATGAAAATGAGATTATCCCAAAATGTTTGAGTTTTATAAACATAATTTTTACAAATGAGTGTGTTTTTATTTTTTTGACGTATTTAACCAGTGATAAGGCATTGATAAGATTTTTCTATTTCTAAACTTTTAAACATAAATGAAAATTAATCGAAGGTAACGCTATCCCTAAAAAAAAAAAAAAGTTGTGGTTAATAAATGGTTCAAATTAAAATACCACAAGCAAAGCATATAAGAAACTTCCCACCTTAAGAATATAGAGTTGTTTTTAAGACAAGATGGAAAGAGTACAGTGTATTTTCTATATAACAACGTATTTCTAAGGGTTGAAAGAAATATTTTAAAAAGGATATTTAGAAAAGAAAGGCAATATAAAAAAAATTCATTCATCTCATTTGTTTATTTGGATTTATCACGACAAAAGAGAGAACCAGGAATCATTTAAGTAAACTAATAAAATTGTTAAGTGTTATTTGCTTAGCAGCAAATAACATTTAACAGCTTACTCGTATGTCTGAGAATTGTTCAACTTCATAACGCATGCTATAACTAATTTTTGTCTAACATGTATACTACATAGGAATGAGATTTATCATAGCTACATACTGTCTCCGTGTTCTAGGAAAAACTTTATAATGCTCAAATATTTGCCTTAATACTTCTAATCCTTAACGAAAATCGGTAGATTTAATTTTAATTATAATAACATTAAAGATACGAAGAATGAATTAAACTGTATTTACTCAGAATATAAAGATTAAATTCATGAAGAGAACCAACATGTCATTACTGGAGATATGAGCATGGTAAAGGATAAAGTCTTGAGAGATATAATGAATATGCGTAAAGGATATAGGATTACGATCTATAACAGTAACCATTTTATTAAAAGAAGGGTTTTTGCTGAATTTATTCATTTTATTAATAATCTTACTAATAAATATTCTTTACCAATTATATCATTCAATGAGCATAAGTACTGAATTTATAAAGATATTAATAATATAAAGGTTAAGACTAAAGAAATTTTCAAAAATACGAACACACGATACGGAAAAAACAAACAGCAGATTTACAAAAAGACTTTTTTATTTGCTATGCTAACGAGTTTCCAAATATTTTTGTTGTTGTTTGCAAATGTTATTATAATTTTATTATTAATAAGGATGTGAAAGAAAAAAAGTGCTTATTTAGGAAACAAAATTAATCATATAAAAATAAATAAAATAGAATTACAGCTCTATATAAAAAAAGGGGATTACAAATTAATAAAATCTATATTACTCCAAAAAAATTTTAAGAACTAATAAAATTTTTAGAAGAGTCAAATTTTTTATAATATTTACATTTCAAAAGCAGGCAAACCATTACAAAAAGTCTTAAAAGATGTTTTTAAAAAATTAATAAAACACTTGCTATTAATGCAATTTAGATTTTATTAATAATATAAAAATCAAATTTCTTTTTGCTATTCATAGTTATGATTTAGAAAAAATCTTTAATCTGACGCCATAGATGATCTAGTAAAAATAATATTAACTATTTATAATAATTATAATAATAATGACTTATTTCTTATTATAAATGTAACTCTTAATTTACTATTGAACTTAGAGAGGCCTATATTAAATAAAACGATAACTAATTTAAAGAAACTAAGGGTATTCCACAATTAAGACCAGAGAATAATAGTTTGACGAACATTTATTTGCTTTATTATGAACATAATTATATATATGTATATATATATAGTTGCTTGCATTAAATAAGTTTGACTTATTTATAAAATTCTAAAAAAATATATTATTAATTGGTAAGGTTAGTAAATTTAACTAAATATTATTTTAGCTTCGTAAAATCAAAGAGTTAATAATGTACATTGTAGGTAAAGAATTTCTTGAATTTTTTATTGCGATATATTGAAAAGATGGTATCAGAACGGCACTTTGGCCTGCATAACTTTAAGAATATTTTTAATTTAAAATTTTTAATAATGTTTTAAATATGTATAGATTATTTTTCTCAGAAAACCTTAATTTACTCTGTTTTAAATGAATTTGCCTTCTTGCTTATACATTTATTTTCTTTTCATTAAATTGCTGTTGTAAATTGGTGTTTCTGCTCAATTGTTGAATTAATATTATTTTGTTGTAATGTAATTCATTGTGATTTAGAAATAAGTGCATTGATTCTGTAGGTTTACACCAGGTAACGCTGCCGGTGGTCTAATCTAGTAGCACATAGACTATACCCAAACGCAACTCTTATGAATATAGCTGCAGCCGTTTGGAAGTTAAGAAAAGTGGAACGGAATATGTATATATATATATATATATATATATATATATATAATCTATTAAAAATGAAAAAAAAAAGACGCACCAGGAAGGAGTTGCCCGATTGTAATGAAGTCTCGTATGCAAACACTTTAGACTGAACATGCAAATGATTAAAGTTTTTGTCCAATGAATGAACAGTGAGAGTTACAGCACATCCAAATTGCACATTCAGCAGTTGTATATAAAAAGTGATTCTCAATCTGATGGTCAAATTTACTTTTACATTACAATTTAAGTTACCTTTCAACAACTGAAGAAATGAATTGCCGCAGGATTCGAACTCAATACAAGCAACTATTAGAGTTGGAATGAAGTTGGAGACTCCCAGGGCAGGGGGATGCTGCTTTCACTATTGCATGCCAAACAGGCCCTCAACCAGGAGGGTCTGGTCATTTCCTTTGATTGCCGGACCCTTTTAATCATCATTAGAGGCACACTGTTTATTATTGTTACTATTATTGCTACTGTAAATTTATTGTTCATGTTGCAGTTTTCATAAGATATTTTTTTAAAATATTTTTTATTTATTTGTATGACTGTGTAAATGCTTGAACACATTCAAAATCAGATTCTTTCTTTCTGAATTTCTATTTTAAAATTTTATATTACTTACAAAAGAGTTGATTTCGTAAATATAAAACACCTATAATGTATATTTATTTTTTTAAAAATTTGTTTGGCGTTCATCACTAAACTGAATATTTAGTTTGGGCGGATCATTAGCGATTTGATTGTAGTAAGCTTCGTAGCACCATGAAAGCAATCTATTCATCAATACGGCTAGTTTTTTCTTGCATTTGGCAGCAATACCTGCAGAAGCACATGCCGAGTCACGAGTTTCTAACAATTCCTCTAACACATTCTTCAAAAAGTGTTTTATTTCTAATGCTATGGAATGCACAGATGAAAATGTGGAATACGATACTAATGAAGAAGTGGAAATCGATTCAATATGTACAGAATGGAATCCGTAAAACGAGATTCTCGGCAAAGAATACTTGGATGTACTTGAGGAGCTATTTGCCTTAGATTGAGGACGTAAGATGAATTTACGAATTTAAATTTATTGGTGAGTGATATGTTCAATGGTTTTAATTTATTTAAATTTCAATCCAAGTTTTTTGTATTTGCCTATAACATGGTGTCAGATTTTGGTTTTTTTATTACTAAACTCTCGCCTTATCTTTGGAAATATCCGACACACACACACACACACACACACACACACACACACACACACACACACACACACACACACACACACACACACACACACACACACACACACACACACACACACACGCATATATATATACACAATGGTGTGCAAAAATTATGGACGAAGTTGAAAAATTAGTTTATCAGCGGAACAAAGGGCCAGAGAGAACTAAAAGACCAATCAGGATATTACTTAGGATGAGGTACTCTAGCCCTTGCAAGGATATGCAGCTAGACATAATCTATGAGTGTCGAAAAGGGATAAAGCGTGCCGGTTATTTTAGCTCAGCATTTTTGGGAAAGCGATTGCATGGTGTATATCAGTTTAAACAACATCGAATTGCTGCTTCAGAACGAAATGTTGAATAATTAAATTGTTAAGCGATATCTGGATGATTTCACTCTAAATAGGATCATTGGAAAGTTAGAGGAAAGTCGAAGTGTAATAAATGAGGCTGAGGAGTTCGGAATCTCTCACACCATTGCTTCACGACTTTGGACGGAAGGAGTTCAAACTACAGGAACTCCTATTTCCTACAGGAACTATATATTTCAAACTACAGGAACTGCTGTCCGACGGTTCAGCATTGATCATCAACTAGGAACCACGCCAGTGGATGAACATTATACTGTCCTACAGGCCAGAAGGAACAGGAGGCAGATACATGGCACAGGCGATTGGAGGACCAAAATCCCTTTTTGCAGTGACCAAAAGGTTGCACAGTGGTGGTCTGTTTGCTCGACAAAATCTATGGTGCGTACCTTTAACTCTTGCTCGTTGGAAAAGGCGTTTCCTGTGGTGTCGGGAACACCAGAGTTTGACAGGTAATCATAGGGGCTGAGTACTCCTTACGGATGAGAGCTCGTGTAGTCTGAGTAGCTATTCTGAATGATTACAGAACTGGAGAGAGCGGGGTACCTGCAATAACTCTCCAAATAACATAGAAAGATCCCGGTTTGGAGGTCGCTATGTTCTCGTTTGTGGATGGATCATGTTTGGATGCTGTACCGAAATACACATCTTCGAAGGAGATTCAGACACTATTGTAACGTGATTCTCCCTCCGTTTGTGCATCTTGTTAGAGGCGCTATGGCTCAACAGATCTTTTTAATGGACGACAAGCGCCATATCATTGCACAGTAGATGTCCACTGTTGGACACTGATTATATTAAACGCATGAATTGGCTGGTAAGGTATCTGGACCTAAGTCGAGATAGTCCCATCGAGCGTATATGGAATGTAGTAGGGAGACGCTCAGGAGGACATAACTTAAAGCCAGCAATGATTCTAGAGTTCCGATTATCAGTATAAGACGAATGGATTGCAATGCCTCAACCACTCATTGACCACCTCATACTCAGTATGACAGATGATGTGAAACCTTCATAATATTGAGGGGAAATCATATCTCTTACTGAAAGCAAGATGTTTCTGGCTAGACACCTGTAACATGGATGCATGGGTCTTCAATCCATTTTGCTCAATGCTACTTTTTCAATAAAGTTCCTTTGTTAAACATTTTTATTATGTACATATATATATATATATATATATATATATATATATATATATGTGTGTGTGTGTGTGTGTTTAAATTTTGTTGTTTCTGTGGTCTATGGTAATTGATTTTTAACTTTTTCAAATTTAATAAAAAATTATAAAAAATATTATACTGGCCCTTTGTCTTTTGTACTTGATTTACTGTATATATTGATATTATTATGGATTATTACGGATTTATTGTTATATGATGGATAATCTTGAAAATAATTTTAATAATTTTTAATTTTATGTGATACTTTACTATAACTCTAAATAATTTTAACTATATTAATGAATATGAATCTTATTACAAAAATTGAGAGACTGGCAAATTGGCTTGGTTGTCAATGCCAGGTATTGCCCTATGATGCTGTATGTATTATCGTCAAAAAATTACCAGTTTGCATTTATGATCACTATGTGTATTTATGGTGGGTGAGATAATTTTTTGAGTGCTAAATAAGATATTTTGATGGATTCATGTAATATTAGTGATTGCAAAGATGGGTGCAGATAAATTGGGTCAGAATATTAAAAAAACTTTAAAACTAAAATATTCAAAAAAATGTTTATAAGTGTTCTTCTTTTGATGGGTTTTTGGGTTCTAGAGAAAATTACACTAGAAAATATAAAACTAGAATTGTTTGGAATAGAGATTTTGTTAAGAATATATCTAATAAATCTAGGTGTGTGTATAAATTGAAAAATGGATCTAATCAAAATGACAAAGAGACAAATAGTAATATCGAGGTGAATTATTATGATAATTATTTGCAGAATTTGAGTGTGATAAGACTGAAATATAGAAAGTATAATGATAAAAGATGCAAAACTTGTATCATGATAGATGCAGAACAGAGAGATGAAAAATCCCAGTTTACTTTCTGCAAAACGAACAACTGTATTTATATGATGAAATGTAAAATATGTGAATACAAATATGTAAGTCAAACATCTAATTATAATAATAGAATGAATCAACATAGATCAGATTCAAAGAGATACTAAAGGGAAAATCAATTTAATAGAATTAAAATCGCTCTTTTTAATATGCATGGATTTCATAACATTTATTTATATATAATTAGGATTATTCTCAATAAGATGAAAAGGTTATGGTGAGAAAATTTCTATATATAATTTTTAGACAACTTACCCATATGGTTTGAATATAATATATTATGTCATAAATTTCCTTCAGTTGATGAAGCGAAAAGATGTAAAGGAATGTGTTTATACCGAAGAAAAATGTAAAAATAAAATAAAAATGTGAGAAATAATAGATGTAAACGTAAAAAAAGGAAACATATGTACAAAAATATAATTAGGAATAACATTATAGAATTAGAAAAAAGATTTTAAAAAGAACTTCAACATTAAAAAAATTAAATTTTTCATATTCGGATTGAAGAAGGCTGAAATTAAAGTTGCTAGGGAGATACTTGGAAAACTAACGGATGAACAAACTTATCATATTATGAAAGACCCAAGTAATTACATAATTAAAAAAACTAAATGTCAAGATGCATATTGATAATGAAAATGCAACGGAATATTGCACATTTCGATTCTTAAACCAATCCTTCAATAGGATAAATTTTTCAAGAATTTTTAAAAAATACATGCATCTATTCCCAATTAAAAACATAACTATAAAAAGTGCTTTTAGGTATAACAAAAAATTAGGCAGATTAATATTTAATTACAATTATGGATTGGATATGGAAATGTTGGGTCAATGTGCGTGCGGCGTGTGTGTGTGATCGATATGGTGACTATGTGGATGAATATCATGTCCATGTGGTCATTGGGGATTTGAATTTAATTAATGGTGAAAAATTAAGAAATATAATGTGGAAAGTAACAGGCTACATATTACCACTAACATACAGTAATTATGTAGCTAAAAAAGAAATATGTAAGGATCTAGATAAATTTGTTATCGAAATAGCTATCAAATATAGTATGCCCAATGAGGCCTTTAGGGAATTTAAGGATAGAGTCTGTAATGATCTAAAAAATGTTAATTACAGATTTAAAAATGGAATAAAATTCAAAGATATTAGAACTTCTATAGAAAATTTACAAATTTTTTTTATAATTGTATATATGGATTAAGTTCCTGGAAATTTCGCAGTCATTTGTAAACAGTTTTATTTCAAAAGGATGAATGAATATTTCTAGGATAATGAAGCTTTTGCTCTCTCAAAATGTAAAGAAGGAGAAATTATTAATATGTTAGATACATTTCACAAAAAAATTGGTTTACAATTCAATAATAAAAAAATTCCCTCGTGTTTTCTTATCTCCAAAATTCCATAAGAACCGTATTAAATTTAGAAATATTACTAATGGATGTAATACATATATAACTAAATCTGGTAAAATCCTACAGAATGTATTAAATAATATTTTAGAAAAGCTTGAGCAAACTGCTATTATTAAAAATAGTATAGAATTAATTAACTCCATAGGTAATACACAGGTACAAGCAATCTACAGTTATGATTTTCAGGATCTTTTTAATTCCATTGATATAGAAGATATGATTGTAGTTTTGATGATACTCTATAATCAATATGGCATAAAAAATACTATACAAATGAGCAAGTTTAAAACTCTTTTGCAATTAGTACTGCAGGAAAATTATATACACTTCAATAAGCAAATATACAAACAGATAAAAGGTATAGCTCAGGGTGGACCAGCTAGCAACATTTTTGCTAATCTTTATTTACATTTTTATTAATCAAACCACCTTAACAACTCTCTTTATGTTTTATATAGATATATAGACGACTTAATACATTTTAGTAAATGTACAGATTTTAAGCCAAACATTAAATATTATCCTAATTATTTGATTTTATTGCAGACAAATTCATATACAGGTGGGCCAGAATATTTGGATACGAGCTACAGCTAAAAGATCACATCATTTATAGTAATTTATTTGATAAAAGACATGCATTCGGGTTTAAGATAATTAAAATGCTTTATTAGGAGAGCAATATTCATTTATCTGTATACAGAAACATTATATTAAATTTTTTGCATCGTAATAAACTGTTAGTTAAGAATGATAAAAATATATTCAATAATATTAAGACATTTATGAGAGAATGTAAAGAATGAGATTATCCATTAGATTTTTTAAAGCGATACATTCCAAATAATTTATATGATGGTTTATTTTGATGTGCTTTTAAGATTTCTCATGAGGACTTCTTAGGTTACTCTGGAAGATATTGAAATATCATTATGTAAATTGTATCTGACATCTAATTTTTTTTTTTATATTATAATGGTTTCCCAATAGAATCTTTATTTCATGAATTGATTTATTTTTAATATTTACATCTTGGAGTTAGATCTAACTCTAATATCTTTTGGATTGGTGACTTATTCAAAAAGGTAATCTTATACATATGGACTAATACCTTTCAGGACATTCATGAATTTGTAAACTTTCGTTTCAAAACAAATCCGCCACACAACATTAGGATTACAAAGACAGATAGTTAGTGGTCCAGTTGTGAAGATATTTTGAAACATTTTTGTATTATTACACATTTACACAGACATATTTCACTCAATCGAATTTCAAATAATTATAACAAATAAAATTCTGATTTGTATATCATTTAATATGATTTCTGGTCATGATTGGTTTATTGGTGAATTTTTATTAAATATTCTGTATTGAAACTTTTTAAACTCAAATTAGTTAAATACTATTGCTTTCCATATTTTATCTGGCGACAGTGCATGGTAGTGCACATCATGATTTAAAAAAGTTCCTTAGCATAGTTATTGCACTGAGGTTCATGATCACGTGTTAAAGATATGATTTTTTTGAATTTTTGCCTTTACAATTGCGAAATTTGAATTGATTTTTCATGAAAAACATGGATACGGGTATGTAGTTCTTAAAGTTTTTAATTTGTAACTGGAAATATTTAATTATAATGTTTTATTGTTTCGAAAGAAATCTTAAATTTTTATTTGAATAATTTTTAATTGGATATTTTAATGGATAATTTTTAATTGGATATTTGTAAACGGATATTTTTAATTGGATATTTGTAAACGGATATTTTTAAATGGATAAGTTTTAATTGGAAAATTTTTATTTGAATAGTTAATAATTGGATAATTTAATAGATGGTTTTTGTTTAAAACATATTAATTGGAAGGTTTTTAGGCGAAGAATATATTTTATTACTTTGGAAAACAATTACTTTTGAAAATAATTAGTAATTGAGATATCTCGCCATTCAATTTTTCTTCTTTGTTTATTGTTTCTTTTCTATAAATTACAAAATGAATTTTTTAGTAATCCATTTTTACCCAACAAGATGCATTGAGGGAGGGTTTTTAAGCATTTTTAATTAAAGATGAGCGATTTTAATTATAGATGCATTTCAAAGGGAATTATTCATTTTTATTTATAGGAACTATTTATTTCACATGTGTTTTGATTTACATTTTCGTGAAATGTGATACCTGTACGTTAAATAATTCAATAGTTTTAACTCCTTTAAGATATTTCACTTCAAATCTTATTGAACTGAAATTCGTTTTACATTATTTTACTTTACTGTGCATTTCTTAGTCATATAATCAATTATAAAAGATATCGCTACTTTTAGGAAAAGAAGTCTTTTGAAATCAAATAATCTCTTTAAAATTATGAAGTAAAATAAAATTACAGTACCATATGGCCATTTATAAATTATTTCGATATTAAATTTCCAGTAGAAAATTCCATATTCTTTGTTAAACAGCATGGAGCGGCTCTTTTAAGTTTTCATTAAATACAAATAGTACATATTTCAAAACGTCTGAAAGTCCTCAAATGGTACGGCATGGAAATTTGAAAAAATGTGCTTAAGTGTATGAGTAAATACGTAAACAAATATTTAAACTACATTCTTACTTTTTTAAATGCATCTCGCTTTTCTGAAATAAATTCTTATTTATTCTTAGCATTACATACAGGATAATTCAAAGTTCCGCTGACAAAATTGAAGGGAACGCCAAGCGCTCAAAAATAAGCAAATATCAAATAAGAACATCGGATTCAAATGCTATATGGAGATTGTAAATAAGATTGTGTAGAATTATATCACGGACGAAAAGAAATATCTGACAACAGTTTATTTACTCTATAATTATCTGCGAAAAGACGATGGTATTTCGTGATATTTTAAAGATATTAAAATTATGTTCCAGATGCATAATTATGCAGAATATGAATGCTGCATACAGTTGAAAAAGTTGTATTTGGTTTTGCTATTTTTCTCCAAATCCTTTTTAATTACATTTTTGGTTATAAAAAAAATTTAAATAAATAATCAAATTCATGATAACATACAGGGCGATTTTTTATTTACTATACACTAAAAAAATTAAAAGCCAAGTGATCTTGAATTCAAATTCTTGAAATGTAAAATTTTGAATCGGTAATTTAAAAAAATAATATCTCAATTCCAGGGGAAAAAATATAAGCTAAACACAGATCCAATGACAGTAAAAAAGTTCGTAAAAGTAAAAATACATTAATGACGAAAAAATAGTTTATTCAGAACAGTTTTGTTTACTTATTAATTTATTTTTGTTTACATAAAAAATTGAAAACTGTTAGCGATATACTTTTTAATCAAAACAATTTTTGTAAGTTTGATAGCTTTTATGTTCCATTTCTTTTTTGTCCCATGTTTTACTGAAATTTTAAGCTAAATAACATGGTGATTTCCAATTCAAAGACACACACAGTTGGCTTTTATACAAAAATTTTCCTAATAAGCATACTTTTTAATAAATATCGAAACTTTTTTAATTTTCATTTTTAAATAACTCCATATCCAAATATAATGCTCTCTAAAATCCCTTTCATTACCTGAATATTCCGATTCTCGAATCTATTCAAATGCTATTTTTCATTTCCTTCTTTGTAAGGTATAGATACCAATTTGCTCAACGATCAGTGGATAAACTAGAAATTCGCAATAATTATACAAGTAAACTAATGCTAGAAATTCGCAATTGAGAATAATAGAAACTTCGCTTACTTGTCAGATAGGCGGTTTTTCAAATTGTCATTTGAACGTGAATCAAATTCCTTGACATCAGTAAATTTATTTATTTATAAGATGTTTCACAACATTTAAACAGAGAATAACATTCGCTACTTAATTTTGAACCATATCTGAATCGTTAGTTACTCGAGGAGGGCAGTTACAATCCCCCTAGAAAGTCTCTAGTATGGCTCGCAGTGCTCTCTATTCTCTAATTTTCAATATAAACTATTAGTATTTTACTAGTATAGCTTTATAGTAATTATTAAGTTTAATTAAAACTTCTGAGAGGTTATGAAAATACCGATTATTATATATATTAATATGATATATACTGCATATTGAAGCATTACATATTATCAGTAATCAAATCTAGATAACAAAAAATACTTCATACAACTCCAATATAACTGACACACAGAAATAAATCAACTTATACTGAAAACCTTGCGTACTTAATCAAATAATTAGAATTTTATGAATTCTTACAGAGTAAGGAAAAGGTTTCTTATCTGAAAAGTTGTTTCGGAAAAGCTGTTGGTCTGTATTCACTTTTGGGTTTCTAAAAAGTCTTCCAAAACCGAATAGCTTTTAATCTTTATTGCATGTTAAATGATTGCACACTGTATACAAATACATAAAACACATTTGCTAAATAACTCTTACAAAATATGATTTGCTTCAGAATTTTGTTCTAAAGATATGAAGTCAATAGTCTGTTAATGAATGAAAAATTATTCACCAAGTGAAAAATTATTTGCATTTTTAAATTGATGATGCTTCTTTCAATCACTCATACAGAGCTGAAAAAAATATACTCAATTGGTACATAAGACACTCATGCGCTTGCGTGAAAATGGCGTCTCCAATCACAGTATGAGAAAACAGCACCAGATGTAACAATAACAATATTTTTTTTGTATGCATGGCACAGACAGTTGTCTAATGCATAATGATAACATTTAAAATGCGTTGTAGCTTTGGAAAAAATTCCAGGTGAAGATCACGTTTGACTTATTCGAAAGTAATACGCCAAAATTAAGCAAATGAATCGATTAAGTTAGGAAATGAATGAGGTCAAAGTAATTCTAATTCTAGTAATATAAACATTAACCGATATTTTTTCTCCCTGTGTTTAGTCAAAAGGAAATATATTTTATGCTCATGATATAAAAATGGTTACCTCAGAAATAATCTATATAACAAAAAACAAAGGCGCACCAAAAAGGAGTTGGCCGATTATAATGAAATTTCGTATGCAATGACATTTGGACCGAAACTGCGAATCAATTAAAATTTGGTTTTCAATGAATGAATAGCGAGAGCTACAGCACATCGGTACTGCGCATTCAGCAGGTGTATATAACAAGCAATTCTCAATCTGTTGGTCAAATTTTCGGTTGCATTGGGATTTAGGATACCTTTGAATGAATGAAAAAAATGAAAATGCCTCGTCGCAGGATTCCAGCTCATTACGAGCAACTGTTAGAGTTTGAAAGAGGTCGTATCATTGGATTGAATAAGCAGGTTGGGCAAATCGGAGAATCACTCGTCATATCGGTCGAAGCGATGCGCCGATTAGAAGATGCTGGCAAGAATGGGTGGACTATGGCAAAGTTCAGCGTCTTGATGGAAGCGGATGATTTAGGACCTCAGCAGATCAGGAAGGGAGATTGATTGTCAGTTAAGCTGTCATAGCGCCTGATTCATCGTTATCAACCCTCAGACGTACGACCCGCACACGAGTATCCACCAAGACCATTCACAGACAGCTGATAGAGCGAAATCTACGCTCATACTGATCGCTATGCAACTTGCCACTCATGCCTGCACAATGTGGAACCTGCCACTGTGGAGTGCTGCTTGGCCCTTATGAGGTTGGAATGATTTTTCCTGGGGACGTATAATGTTTAGCGACGAATAGCACTTTCATTTGTGTCCTGACGATACTCGAAGACGTGTCTGGAAACACCCAGGACAGCGTGGGGGTGCTGATTTTCCTATTGCATGCCACACAGGTCTTTATCCAAGAGTTATGGTCTGGGGTGCAATTTCCCTTGATAGCCGGAACTCTTTAGTTATCATTAGAGGCATACTTACTGAACAGCGGCACGTCGACAACATTCTGAGACCTGTTTTGCTACCGTTCCCTTTGCAGTACTCTGGCCTTATTTTTCAGCATGATAATGCCAGACCACATACGGCACGAGTTGCATCCTAGCGCTGTAAGACGAGTTGCTATGTCTTACAGCTTGTCAAACACTTCCTTGGACAGTGAGATTTCCCCTAATCTAGCATGTCTGGGATATGATGGGAAGGCGACTGCATCTACCAGGTAATGTTGATAACCCAGACAGACAATTGGATTAAATATGTCAAGAAGTGCCGCAGAAGTCCACCAGGGAGCTTTATCACTCTATGGCACATCGTGTGGTAGCTTGCATCCAGTCAAGAGATTGGTCATCACCTTATTGAGCTCGTTATTTGTAAATATGTAACCCTGAAATAAATTATTCAGTTTTTCTGAAATTTTAATCATTTTCTATTCTGTACATAATTTTCCTATACTCCAATGTTTTTCTACATCGGACAACTTCTTCTTGATGCGTCGTTTTTTTCAGTTATAGAGTGTGCTTTAAGCACCTGCGTAACACAGTTATATGTGTATTTCTTCTCCATTTTTAATAATTGTTTCAATTCTTGTCAGTAAAGTGAGGTTATGTATTTTTATGAGATTAAGAGATAAAGTTTCAAATTGAGAATGGCTTTACTATAGGAGATTAGGATATGTGCAATTAAATAAATAAAAGTGGCCTAAGACCCCGGATTACCAAAATAATAATCGATTAACTTTAAAAATTAAAATGGTAATATTAGTGAGTTAATCAAGATATAAATTTAACATTCTAATAATATGACATTATAAACCAATATCTTCTAGTTGTATTACACCTTCAAAACATTTATTATGCTGGTCACTGCAAAATTATATGGCATGTGAAAAGGAGAAGGAAAAAAAAAACGATTTTTCTTCTTTTTTAAAAAAATTTCGTCTAATAGGTTAGCGCATTTCTAAATTTTAGGGATGGAAAAATAAAATCTATTTTTCAATAATACGCAGGCATTGCAGAAGGTATTTTCTTGACAGACGTTTCTTGATACATTCATAACAGCTTAAGCATTCTATGAAGCCCTATATAGCCGGATTATCTTTTCTAAGGTGCCTGTTGATGAAAGCTGTAGCGTTCACAGTGTAACCAAGGTTACTAATAACGTGTCTCTCAGTGAGAGTATTAAGAACGCAACTGCCTTAGGCAACGAGTCTTAAAGGCTGCTCCTTTTTGTTTTCAATGTTATGATTTAAAATTAAAGTAAAATAGTTATTATCAGGTTTGTTGCGTAAGACTCACCTCAATACCTTATGCTTAGCCTTGAAGCTATTGCATAGGAGGCAACGTTTACTTTGAAGCACTTTGTGAGAAGGGAAGACGTAGCAAATAATCAAATTGAAAAGTTCTTCAAGCAATATATAATTAAATTTTGTGCCCCTGTTGTGATTTAAACTTGAAAGACATACGAATTTAATGAACATAATTTACAGCAATCAGAGAGTAACTTATAATATTTATCAATGAAAAATTGATTTAATTTCTAAGTAATCTGGTGGTTTATTTCAAGAAACTATATATTAAATAAATATTTTACTTTATTGCTATTAAGAATTTAAATTATTACAGTTTGAGAAGCACGTAAATATGTTAAACATATTCTACGAGTAAGTTGACTAAAGAGTATTTGTTAAAATAACTAACATTTCTTAAGGATATTATAAATAAGTTCATTCGAATGATATAAAATCTGTCTTTCAATAAGCATTTTATACAAGATAAACGACCAATAGTTTTTAGGATAATTTAACACAAAGTATAACATATGTTCCCTCTTTTTGTCCATTATCTTCTTAATTCAGATTCTTCATACTATCTCTCAAATTCTATAGTATATTAGGGATGTTTTTTATGTTTTCCAAAGATATTTTGCTGCCTCAGAAAACAAACCATTCAAGATAATCAGTCAATTCCATGTTAAAGGCTTTTTACTAATTTGTGAAGGTCTACTTGGGCATAATTTTGAATTAAAAAATAAATTTTTTGAATTTATCGAAAATGTATTACATTTTAAATTTACTCGTACCTTAATATTATATCACTTTTAGAAAAAAGCAAAATATTTGAAAAATCAACAAATATTTATTTTTCATTTAACAAAATGACCATTATCAGATTCTGTTTTTTAGATCCATATATCCGTAATGTATTAAGAATTTTTTTGAAATAAAGTGGTAAGTCGCAAATATTGTTCGTAAGGTTTTCCAGTTGACATTTTTCTAATTATATCAAAATTTTCATATTAAGAAAGAGCATGTTTAATATGTATTTGAACTCAGAACCATTATAGAAAGAAAGATGAGTAGGTATTAATGTGTGAAAAAGTTTTTAAATGTAATCATTTGCTTAATAATCATTTGTTTGTTGTTAATAAGTGATAATCATTTGCTTGGTTGAATCACATAGATTTATTGAACCATTATTTGATACATATAAAATTATGATGAATTAGGATAATTTCTTAGAATTTCCTTTCTGAATATGAATTTTTAATTCATTTCAGGAGAAAAAATTGTAATTTCTTAAATTATACATTTGATTTTTAGATAAAAGACGTAACCAAGTATGAGGCAAGTTAAAAATCAATTATATTTTTTCTCATCAATCTTATATATATATATTTTTACTTTTCATGAATAAAAAAACATAAATCACACAGACATCTCAGAGTCCGTTAACTTTTAGTTCATTGCAGAAATATTTTTTTCTTCTATAGAAAAGTGATGCTGAATCAATTTGCACAGTGTTTTAAAATATACTCGTAGTCAGCTTTAATTTTATTACATGCATTAGAAGACAGTACAAACAATGAAAATAATAATTTATTAAATAAGATAAACGAAGTAATGAAATAAATAAAATAAAAGTAGTTCAAAAATTATTCATGTCAGGAATGGAACATTAGTCACTGGAATGGGAAGTGGGATTGGTGTAACTAATTGTAAAAGGGAAGTGGGATTGGTGTACTAATTGTTTTCCTCTTTCTAAGTAGTCCATAGGAAAAGAAATTCATTTTTCTGAGAAGTCCATTGATCACTTCACAAAGGTACAAAATTACGAGGTCCGTCGCCAATAGCACTTTTTCTGCAGCAGTACAACATTAAAGAAACCAACCAACCTAAGCAGTCCATGATTATTACACCCTTGCATCCCAAAAAAAATCGTAGCCAGATATTTTCTTACCGATGAGACCTTTCACAACTTTGCTTCTTTGGAGCAGATTCACTATTGCTTTAACTGCCGCTTTATTTTCGGTGTATAATGATAAATCCAACAATTTAACAATGACAACATTTCGACACGGCGACATCCAATTTTAGAAAAAACAAATGGCTCGAAATAAAAACAAACCAATGAATCAAAGTCAAATTGTTTTTTCGCTGTTTAATAGACGATAGCGCCCAACGGTAACACCAAACTTCTTTTTGCCATATCATCTGTTTTGAAACACAAGTACTTTTTGAATCACTCTCTTACTTTCGAATATTTAATTGATTTATTTGACTTCATCAAATGATAATGCTTTAAATTTACGAAGCATATTGGTGAAGCTGAGTAAGACTGAGATAGGAATAAGGGTATTTGTTGAAGAGAATATATGAATAATTAAGTACATAATCCACATATAGAAAAAAGATAAAAAAAATACTCGTTTGATTCCTTAATTGTTGCATCATAGTTAAATACATTACTCATTATATATGTACAGCAGATAAAAGTACTTTATTGACTCGCACATGGAGGAAACTGCTCATAGAGTTAAAACTTAGGATAATCTGGCTGGTCTTCAGGAGAAATTACCTTTCCAGCAACCATGAACTCGCTGGGCAGCTTAAAAATCTTGATATGCTGCAATCACTTTCATATATAATAAAACGTATTTAATAGCATAAAAATTTGTTGATATTTCTTTCCAATATTTCATAATATTAACACGGTTAACTTGATTAGAAGTACTTTTTTTTTTTTTTTTTTTATTGAATAACAAACAACGTCCCTGTGTACCACTAAGTATCACACAGGGCTTACAGAAGTAAGTATAAAACACTATATTACAGTAGGCAAAAACAACAAAAACATGTGATTAAACAATGTACAAACAAAAATTAAGAAGGATTATAAATATCTTCAATATATTTGATAAAAAGAACAAAAGAACTTTTACTAGAAATTAAATTACTAAAATTTGGAGGCCAGTTAATGTTTAATTTTTTCAAAGCTAATTTAAGAATATTTCTCTGTGAGACAAATTTTGAACATAGAAACAGAATGTGCTCAATGTCCTCATCACCTCCGGCGCTGCAGTTGCAAATTGTACTCGAACTTAAATTGAATCTATTCAGGTATTTTTTAAAGTTACCGTGACCTGTTAGAAATTGCGTAATTTTAAAGCTAGTGAAGAAGTGATGGTAAGACATTCTTATATTGACGTCTGGAAAAAATCTTTTCGTGATGCTTGCTGTATTTGATTTAATATATATTTCGTTCCATGATTTCAGGACACTTTCCCTCGTAATCTTTTTAAAATAGGATTGAGGAATATTAACATTAAGATCAATTTCCCGCTTCGTGGCAGTCTTTGCCAGAAAGTCGGCCCTTTCGTTACCATAAATACCAGAATGTCCACGTACAAAAGAAAAACAAACAGTAATGTTCTGATCTTTGAGGTGTTTGAGATGCTGTTGAATTTCAACAACAATATCATTCGAGGAAGAAATGTTTTTTAATGTTTCCAAGGATGAGAGTGAATCAGAACAGATCAAATAGTTCGAAGCAACACAGTTTTGTTGAACAATCCACTTGATGGCGAAATTTAAGCATAAAAGTTCAGCCACATAAACAGTACACTCGTCTCTGATTCTGTATTGTAAGTACTGAACTTCAATACCTTTCCGAAAGACAACAAAACCAAAACCCACCCTACCATCAATTTTACTGCCATCAGTAAAAACCGTGATAGGGAATTCTTCCTCAGAGTTTGAACTATATTCAATCAATTGTATGGCATTTCTCTCTGAAGGGTGGGGAAGATCAGAGGGAAGCAAAACACAATCATAACCTGAAGAGGAAGAGGCTGCGAGCTTTTCTCTGAGACCAATGGCATTTAAAATAACAATGTCAATTGGCGGAAAACCAGAAATTATAAACACAGCTTCATAACTTAAAGTTCGATATCCAGAAATAGCTCGAAGGAGTATTCGTCTTTGGATCCGTCTCAAAAGTTTAGAATTAATTTTCTTCTTTAACGAAACACCCCAAACCCTTGAGCCGTACATGATGAACGGTTGAATTCCTTGTTTATAGATAAGTGAATGCACGTTAAAATTGATGCCATAAGTGTTTCGAGCAACTCTGCCCAATCCCTGTTGCAGCTTTTCACACTTCTCTGATATGTAGGTTAAATGGGGCTTCCATGAAAATTTACAGTCAATAATAACACCAAGATATTTCATTTGCTTAACGATAGTCAAAGGAATACCATTAAGACATAGCTGGTAAGAGTCATAACAAATATTTCTTTTTTCAATGAACATAACCTTTGTTTTATTAGGGTTAAATTCCAGTTTAAAAGCTTTTGACCATTCAGAGGCAAAGTTTAAAGTCTCTTGAGCGTGTAGAAAAGTTTCATGAAGATTTTTACCTTGAAAACAAATTAAAATATCATCTGCGAAAGCTATGGCATCACAACAAGCAGTAATATTGAGCTTAATTAGGAGATCGTTTATAATTATATTCCAAAACGTAGGTCCTGAAACTGAGCCTTGAGGGCAACCTCTCTCTAGTTGATGAACCGCAGAAACTGAACCAAGTTTCATTTTAGCCACTCTGTCATTTAAAAAATCAGTAGCAAGTGCAAAAATATTTGCCGGCAGATTCGCTTCCCGAAGGAGGTGTAGAATGCCAGGCCACCAAGCATTGTCAAATGCACCTTTTATATCTAGGAATACCAGAATTGTGTGGAGATTCCTTTTCTTGCCTTTTTGGACAATCTCCCGGAGATGTAATAGAGCGTCCTCGGTGCTTCTCTGAGGAGTAAACCCATACTGATCACATGAAAGAAAGTCACCGCGTCGCAGATGCCAGCAAATTCTGCTGACGAAAAGCTTTTCCAAACACTTTCCCAAAACAGGAAGTAAGCTTATACATCTAAGATTATCCAAATGAGGAGTCTTAAAATCATTTCCTTTGGGTATTAGCACCACCTGAGCACATTTCCAACTACGTGGAAAAGTATTTACACTTAAACAGACATTGAAAAGTTTGTGAAGAAAAGAAGGGAACATTGAATGAAACTGTTTGACTATTTCACCTGAAATAGAATCAGGACCAGGAGACTTATTTGACTTAAGCATAGCAACTGCTGTGTTGACTTCATCACAAGTAAAAGGAGAATCGAGGGGGGAATTATAATCAGTTAGCATTGACTGGCGTTTCTCCTTTTGCAAAGAGTCATCATCCTCCACTGGATCCGAAGGGAAAGACTTATGCAGCACCGCATTTATAGTTTCTTCTAAAGTGTTAGTTGTCTTACCACTTCTTAGTAGAATACCAGTTATTTCTATTTTCTTCATGAAATTTCTCTTGACACCGTATGTATAAATTTTTTTCCAAACATTGTGGACGTCAATAGTCGAAAGAAATGCCTTCCAAGAATCAGACTTAGCGGTAGTAAGCATTTGATTATATTCTTTTCTATATTTCATGTATTTACATTTATATATCTCTCTGAGGATTGGATTTCTAGCCCTCTGAAATCTACGCCTGGAAGCATTAAGTCTTTTTCTCATACATCCAATTTCAATAGACCACCAAGGAACCCTATGGATACCATGGTGCTTAATAGGTATAGAAGAAGAAGATGCGTTGAATAGAATCAAACAAAATTCTTCAACAATAGAATTAAGGCAAGGGCCATCGGTGCAATTTTCAATTGCACTAAGAATATGAGCAATGCGAGGAAGACAAAACTCTCGAAAACGACACCAGTTTGCTTTCTTAGTGTTGAAAATTTTAAAAGGAGCAATTGATAGGTCACGCCAAGCAACAGAGATGCATAATTCAAATTCTATCATCATATGATCAGAAAGGGATTCGTTATCAGAAAGACCCCAACATGTTATATCCTGGAGCAGATCTGCACCCAAAACTGTGACATCAATGTAACTTGATCCCTGGGTTCCACAAAAAGTAGGGCCGCAGTCCTCATTAACAACAAATAAATTGTTTGAAGAAATAAAGTCACTTAGTTTGTTTCCACGACTGTTTGAATAAGGACTAAACCATAATTCGGATTTAGCATTTGAATCCATGCTCCAGACAAGTCGATTAATATTCTTACGCATGAAGACTTGATTAATTTTATGAAGATCTAAATCAATATTCGTTGAGGGTTCAAAATAATATGACAAAAAAGTGAACATAGACGTTCCAATAGTAACATCCAATGTAACCATGTTATAATCAGTATTTTTATAGTCTAAAAAAGTGGAAAAGTCACGTGACCGTACTATAATGGCCGCTTTAACACAGTCAGAATCAGGAACATGATAGATTCTATAGCTGCTTGGAAAACCTGGGAGAGATCCTTTGTAGCAGTGTGGTTCCTGAACTAGAGCACAGTCAATATTTTCCTTCTCCATGTTCAAGATTAACTGTTGCGTCGCAGATTTTGATTTGTGGAGATTTAATTGAACACATTTCAGATCTTGTTTAGTTGACTTAGCCATAATTAATTCGTGATTGAGTGTTCATTTTCATAAAAGCATGACTAGGACAGCTCTCTGTGAAAGGTTTGTGATCAACCTTCACTTTTTTACGTAAAGAATTCGTCTTGCGATTGAAACGGACACAATTTACGCAAACCTCAACATTTGTCTTCGAACAATCCTTTACTTTATGTTCTTCGGAACAGTTAAAACAGGCCATGGGTTTAACATTAGAAGTACTTTAAAAAGCATTCCAACTGAATTCTATGTAATTTGAGAAAACAAATGCAAAACAAATTACAGTTTACTTAAAAAACAAGGAAATGATATTTTGCAAGACAAAGCCACAAACAAAAGAAGTTTCAATTATAATAATGTTATTGAAGCTTATATATATATATATATATATATATATATATATATATATATACATATAAGAGAGAGAGAGAGAGAGAGAAATCATATTAAAATCTATGCAAGTAAAACATGAATTTATTTCAAAATATGAATAGCTTATATGAAGATGCTATCCGTAGATATAAGTTTTACATTTCAAGTTTACCCCTGAAAATACAATAATATTCAGAACATATGCATTTCGTGAGATGTTTTCAAAGAATTGTTTTTGTTATATAAAAAGGAAACATGCATAACATGATTTTCGAATAAAATGTATAAAAATCTTAGGTTATGAAAAAGCTCGACTTAAAAAAGACAGAAAATCGAATCGCAGAAAAGAGAGGACAAAAATCAAGTAAAAAGAAAAAAGAAAAAAAAAGAATTTCAAATTCAATCCAACTAAAATCGTTTGTCCTAAGAGATTGCACCTATTCTAAAGATACAGCTCGTAAAACAAACTGACTTCAATGGAGTTTGACATAATTAAATATTGGAGCTATTCCCTGAATTTTTATTTCCTTCAAAGCAAATCTGCAGAAGCTCAAGAATCTGTTTTTTGATCTCAGCAAAATCCTTTTCTCTTTTCGTTCGCATTAAAGATAAAAAGATGTATTCTGCTCATAAAACCAGATTGGATTGAAAACAGACCAAAGGAAGCAGGTCTTATTTTGTATTATAAAACTTTTTTTATATTTAACTGTCAAAACCATGTGAAGAAAATTGTGGTGTTAATAAAACTTGTTTGGATGCATTTTATTATTCATGACCAAAAATGTTTTGAAAAGAAAATACATAATGCTTTTTTTGAATTTTTTGTTCAAAACATCCCTTCAAAAGTAGTGAGTGATGTATTTTTCGATTAATTTGAACCTGGATTATATCGAGATAAGGAATAATGGTTAAATTATGGTTTTGACATGAGATAATCATCTGACACTGAGTCTATTTCTGCATAATAGTACCTGCTTCTCTTTAAATATTTCATCTCCTGTAGCTGCTTTGGAAGGTAAGTTTCCTCCTACATTTTTTTGGTAATCCTAATGTGTCTAGTAAAATTTCTAAAAAGAATCTGAACTAAAAATATTCATTTTTACCGAGGCATAAATTTGGTTTATACGAAGAATTTTCGTGTAAATGTCCTAAACAAAGGGTTTTTTTTTTAAAAAAAATGTCTTTTTAAGTAATGTAAATGTGTTGTTATAACTTTACTTAACTTCCTTTTCACTTTTGATGGTAACTTTCACTTATTTACATCTTACTTAATATATGCCTTTCAACTTCAGACAAAGAACAGTCTTGATTGTAAGAGAATAATAACTTTATTCTTTTGTATCTTTATCACGTTACTTTGGTGGTGAGCGCAGTTTATGTTTCATGCGTCTCCTAGTAATATTTATAGAGATCTTCACTTACACTCTGAGAGCTTGTGTGATATGTGAATATCTACACTCGCCCCTTACATGATGTCATCTACAAATGAGCGATAGCATTAGAGATAACAATATATATATATATTTATGTGTGTATGCGTGTGGTGTGTAAAAATCTTGAAACAAATAATTGAAACTTACATTTAAGAATCCAAAAAGAAAATAAGATTGTGAAAGGCAGAGGTGAAATATAAAAGTAAAGTAATTGAAATGTCTGATATATTCAAGAAAAGTCACAATTTTAAATTCAATCATCGTTACAATATTTTATTAAACTATTGTTTTTCGAATTCTTAAAATTTATCAAAATGTATTATTTCTTAACACACTGCAACCTCTTTTATAGTATACAAATAGCTTAGCATATTTATACAAATTTATTTCTAACGCCATCAACGCTTCACATTGTTATTCAAATACAGTATGTCATTAATTTAGTTTCAATTTACAAGATTATGATTTACAAAAATTTCAGTCTCAAATAATTATTCAAATTATCTTAAATAATCTAATATTACCAACTAGTTTTTAAAGCTCAACAGCACAATATTAACTATTGTTACACTGCTGAAAGGCTTTTTGAAATTCTGGAATTTATAAATATACAAATTAGCTTAAAAGTTCAATAATCAATATATAAATAAAAATGGAAAATGTGTGTATGTACACAGAGAAACTTTACCAAGTAATAATATTTATACAAGATATTCCAATTTATGGCTAAAAATATCAAGCAGTTCTCTCAATATATTAACTAACTTTCCGCTGGTAGGGAAAACCTTAGTTTTAAGTTTCAGAATATTCAGTCCATACCAGATTTTATTGTTCTTCTGAAATTTCCAAAGAAAGGTAAAAATAAGCATATGCAAAATTCATTTTTAGCAGAATAATTTATATGCGTACAATTTCAAGAGAATGGAACTTAAGAATTTGCAAGCTCTGAAAGTATGTAAATTGTCAGGTTCGCATATTGGAGGAATGAGGTGCTCTGTGACACAATTGCAAACTAATGAATAATTCGACCTCTCCCTACTAAGGAAGCGAGGAATGCAGAGCCGTGGGCTATATACAATATTGTATTTTTAAAAAAGCTGGGAAACAAAAGTTGTTCTGCTCGCAATTCTTAGATTCGTTTTATTATTATTGTTTATTTTCCTTTTTTGCTTTTAAACCATGTCCTGTTCGCGGTGGAGTGAAAAAGTGTGCAAATTGTTTTTGGGGCTACATACAGTGCCTCAGGGGTAATATCAAAAACTTAAAAAAAATACTAAAGTAAAACCATGGAGAGAATAGTGAAAAATAAGATATTTCCGAAAGTAGTCTTTTTACAGTGTACGTATAGCCATTGGTGAGAAACTATTGGCTTTGATGGATTTGCGCTTCATGAAAAATGCATTTTATACCCACTGTTTAGTTTTACTCTTTTACTGCAGAAAATTACTTTCCCGACTTTCAGTATCGTTTTCTCATTCTCTGTGACACTACTTTTAAAGTATTTTTTATGGAATGCCAGTGGTTTAAAATTCCTACATTTCGAGATTTCATTGAAAAAGTGGATGGAATTATTTTATAAATTATACATGAGTGGCAATCTATTCTTTCACTCAAAAAATGGACAATAAATTGTATACAAAGTGTCTTAAATATATTCTTATATGATCGAGAGAGAAATGATATACATTTTTGCCTTCAAAAAGCAACATAAAATATTTTCAGAAGTGTTATGAATGCATGAATTAATGAAGAGAGGCTGCGAAAATGAGATATTTACTTCTGTTTTATGCATTTTTTTTTCATCGTTTGTTTCACACTGATTTTTTTTTCAAATTTCACAGGCACTATAAGAAAAAAATAAATAATCCCTTCTATTTCAATTTTAGTTTACAAGCCAATTTTTGTTTAGACTGTTAAAAAGACTGACCAAAATGTACAAAACCCACTTAAGAAACATTCTATAGTTAAGGGATAAATATGTTTTTACCAGTAAAGCAGGCTCTATATGATACATTTATTCAAATAAAATCTTCGTCAAAGTATATTGATATATTTTCTTCGTGAAAATTCAAATTTATGCTCAGATGTGATGGAGTTTGAAAAAAAAAATTAAAAAATAAATTCATAATGCGCTTAAGACGGGATAAATACATTAGTAGTTATTAATATATATTCTTCTCTCTCTCTCATTTGATACAACGGTTTTAATTTAAAAATTAAAAGAATTTTTACTTTTGGTTTATTATCTTCTGAAGCATTGGCAGTGCTCTACGAAATTAAGTTTGTGCACATTTTACATTGTACAAAAATAAATTCAACAGTTTTAGAAACCATATATGGTCAGCGTTCGGATCCTCAACTCAGATATAAATAAAATAAAATTTACAAATTGGAGCAAACAATATGTTAATAGGGAGTATGGTCCCCTCTTACAGTAATAAACCTCATACCGCATAAAAGTTCATGATGGAAATGAGTCTTTTTAAAAATTGGTCAATTTCCTCCAATAGGCATTCGATGAATATCCTTACTTTTCAAAAATTTATTTACCAAATGATCCGCACAGGTTGCGGCCATGAAAAGTTAAATATAAGTCTCTAGATTTCCTTCCTATATTTCGGAGAAATGTCAGAATTGAAATATCTAGCGACCAGCTAACCATGATATCTAATCAAACCATCAACCTCTTCAGCCATATTGGTGTCTTTATAGGATGTAGGAGGTAATGTAACTGGTACCTTGCTCTCATTACAGGAGGGTACATCTAGAATTTGTAACTAGGCATAATCTAGCCTCACAGTGAATAATTCGTTTTCCCATTTATCTCTGATTTGAAATTGATTTATGTACCATGCTTAGAGGGCTCTTCTGTGTACAGAAGTTAGCTGTACACTAACTACAGGTTTTCTTAGAAACAGGTTTCTGCTGGAAATAGTAACGTTGAAACTGAGACTTCTGTTACTGCAAGAAGTTCACAAGGTGGCTGACAACATGTTGTATTCCAGGTACGCCTCACTGTAGAAGATAAATATCCATCTTAAAGTATGTGCCAACCCAAAAATCACCATTTACATGAAAATTTTCGAAATTTCCTTTTATTTTGTATTAAAGTCAACATATTTACGATTTGAAAAATGGTTTGCATTTGTTTCTAGGGTAGCTTGGAACAAAGCTATAGTTCTGATTTTAAAATGGAAGTTCAATTTAAAGTGACCGGAAATGGAATTTTTCAAGAACGAAACTAAGCCATAGAAATATAAACAATACATTTAATACCTTTTTTTGTATCTGGCAACTCTTCACTTCATTTTTTTTATTTGTATTTTCTGAAAAACTACGATTTTAATTTTTTTTAAATAGGGAAAATCTTATTTCTTGAAAAGTATTTCATATATTCAAATTGAATTTTATTCATTGTTGTGTATATTACTAGGTATGTTGTGAATCTCAAACCTAGCTTTTAAGTATATAACCATTTATTTTGGACCTATTTTTATTTAAAAAAGTGATATATAATTTTATAAAATCATGTTGTGTTGGTAAAATTTGGTATAGCTCAGTAGGTTTCAGCGATAGATGCATTTTTCTTCGTCACAACACAGATATATGTATGTTAAATATATTGTTAAAAACAAAAAGTGAAATATATTAATTAGAATTTGATATATGAACTTTGCTTGAATGTCAATTTTTACTAAATATTTGATAAATATGATAAAATTTTCTTAAAAAAATATTCATGAAAGTGAATTTGGAATTTACTATTTTATAGATCATTGTAACTAAAAACATAAGTGTTTCCTCCCAATTGCTTTTTTTTTTTTGAAAAAAAGTGCTCCGACTGTAGGTGTATACTTTAAATGGTCATTTTGGCTCGTGTTCTAATTTGCTCATGCTTTCTCTCTATGGATTTAGTCCCATAAATATGAGTTGTACTTAACGCTGAACGTTGCATTGAACTCTCTAGTGATCTGTACTTGAGGCAATCCTACATGATGTAATCAATAGTTATATAGATATTTACAATAAAAAGGTATATAGTACATTAAATCAGTTTCAATTTTGTTTTTCAAAAAGTATTTCAAAACTTGTAAATTACGATTACAATGCCTTAATAAATCGCCTTTAAATCATCACTCAGATAAAAAAAAACATCTCCATATTTATATTATTACTAAAATGAAAGTATTCAGCCATTTACGGGATTAGTTGATTTAATAATATATATATGTTGTAAATTAGAACAGAATAAACAAAGGTTAAATTCATTTTACCAACTCCTTTGGAACATTGAGGATAGTCAGATCAATAACAAGGGAGTATTTTAACAAAGTAAATTTATCTTAAAAACGATAATTAAAATAAAATTTTAATTATTTTGGCCTTTTCCTAATTATTTAATAGTTATTTTACATTATATTTGATTTCCTTACTAATTTGCTGTCTTAAAGTGTTCCTTCATATCCCGAAATATTTTTAGCTACTATAAAAAATAATCACGTAATCAATTCGAACTTTAAAAATTAAGTAAAATTTTAGAATGCCAACTTTCGCTTACATTTGAATTAAACTGATATAGAATGATAAACAAAGATCAAATGATAATGAAACTATAAACAATAGTTCGATTCTATTACAAATTAAATAAAAAAATTAAGAAAGAAAAAAGTCTGCACTCCTGACGTACCAATTAAGCAAAAGTTGATAAAAAAATAATAAATTGGAAAGCATAACGAAAATATCAATAATAAGTTAAGCAAATGTCTTATGAATTTTGGAAATGAAAGAATGTGAAAAAAATGGTTAAAAGATTGTGCTTGATTCTTCGACTCAACAAAATGATAAGTAATTCTTGTTCTTGTACACTTCACATTTTTCAATTTCATATTTTTTTCTTTTTCAAAGATATTTCTTGCTATGAAATACAATTTTATTTATTTTCTCGTCTCCACTTTCTTTCTTTATTTATCGAAAAAAAAAATCATTTGAAATTTTCAACTTATATTCTTTTAACGTGTTTTTTCACATGAAATTAATATTATTTTAATGTCCCTGTTACAAAAGTTATTCTCTTTACATTGTTGATTACAAGTGAAAAGTAAGAAGTACTGCCAACATTTCCAGAAGTATATTCTAACATTTGAAAACTTTGCGGATAAAAATGGGAAAGAAAAATTTAAACGAGACTTTAAAAGTGGGTCATTTCTATCATAGTAATTTTGATTTAGAATATTCACTAAGTTTTAGGAACTGGTTACATCAAACTTTGAGTTTGGGGACTCAATAAAAGGTATGTAGAATCTAATATCCTGAAAATACTTCATATGTTTCAATGTATTTTTAGACTGCATTTAATAATTCGCATTTTTATAACAACAATATATATATTCTTAAAATTGTACATCAATTTCACAATTGGAAAGAAGTGATCAATCGACTTTTGTAAGAAGTTCTTTGAAAGTTTGTTTGAAAGTTATATATCATAGAATATTTGAAGTACTCTTATTTTTTTTCTGGGATTTCTATTTCATATTTACCCAAAACTCAAAAGTTTCTTGAAAAACTTGAAGAGCATTGATAATGAAAATTAATTTTGAGAAATAAAAGTGATTTTGTAGTGAAAAAATTTGAGAGGTTATTTTACATTCAAGATTCATCAATTAATTGCCATCCCAGTTTAGTTATTCATCCAATGATTACATAAGAATTCACTTTGAGTTAAAATGAGAAACTATTATAAAATAAATTAAATTAAGTTTTATAAAATGACAACTATCCAATAAAATCAGAATGCATTTGTTGGTACATCAATTAGTTGATGTATTATTGTAAAAGTTAGACTTTAATAAAAGTTGATACACTTTCACCTGAAATTAAAGATTTAACAGTAAAAGGAAAAGAGCACGCAGCATAAGTTCATCTTAAGGGCTTTCTGCAATACTTTAAAGTTCATTTAATGTACTTTGAAATAATTCACAAAATACAGCATTATAACAATTCCCAGTCGTGAGAAAAATTGACATTCTTGGTGAATTTAGCAATTGTCATCATATGTAGACATAATTGTTTTTTATGTTTGTTAATTATTAAAGGGAGACTAAATTTGATATGTTATCCAATGATTTATACTACTACATAGTTAATAAACTTCTAAATGAGAGCAAAAATAACATAAGAATAAAATCTAGATATTATTCATTTTCTGCACAGCTCATTTTAAATCAAGAGATTTGCCAAAGATTCAAAATCTTACATTTCTGCAGTGATGTTTTTAGGATATGAGATATTAAAAATGATTCTTCCAATGCTAAATGAATCCTTCTAACATTTGAGATGTTAAATATTCTAATCAATATTTTTAAAGAGGTTTGTACTAATCTATAGAAGATTATTTTTTTTAAAAAAAAGAAAATTAACATTGGAATAATAAATATCAATATTAAACTAAAAAATTATTAAATACATTTAAATAAATGTGAATCTCAAATCCTTAATCCAAAATTTCCTGCCATTACTCCAATAGCTTACAAAATATTCCAAAAGAAATTTACATTTGTGATAGGAAAGTGTAAATGAACTATATACTAATCTACAAACTTTATAACTATTGATTCACTTATTAAGATACGTACGAAATCGGATAAATATATTAGTATGAATTATTTATTTCCTATTTTTAAGCTAACGCATGAAATTCAAACATTTTTACTGTGTTAAAATAAAACAAAACCTTTTTAATAAAATTAATTATAAGAAATTGTTCTTTGAACGCATAGAGAAGAAACATATTTTGTTACCAAACGGAAAACGGAATGAAAATTTAATTAATTATTTGATTAGGAATTGGTCAGAATATATATTCATAAAATACTTTATTTAAAAAAGTTCTTGAGTGATCACTTTGTCGTTGACTAAAACAATAATCCTTTGGGTGGTTAAAACGTAGTTAAAATATTATAAAATTGAAGAAAATTTTAAATTCTTTTGTGGATCTATTGCTTAGCGCATAGTTTTTTAGCGTTTTGCTCCTAACAGTATTTTTCTGATTTATCTGAAATGAATGAGTAGATTCTAAAGACATTTTATGAAAATGGTTATATATGTATAGTATGCCTACTCACTGCATTTAAAAATACACATTCATAGTGTAAAATTTATATTTTTAAATTACCTTATTAAGTTAATAAATTAATAAATCAAATCATCTCTCTCTCAATTAGTTCTCTTTCAACTGTTAACAGTGGCGCCAATTTTGCCTAACTGCAAAAAATAAGAAATTATTAATGATGTTATTTTCCCCTTTGCTATACATCAAATTTGAAGAACAAAATATTAATTAAACACTATGCGTAAAATATTATCAAAACGCAACATAAAAGGAATTTAAATATATATTATTTTAAACCGTAATAGTAAGAATTATTACAGTTTGAATAAATGTTTATAGTGATAGATGTACTTTTCCATTGATAAAAATGCTTTCCGAAAGAACATAATCAGTCATAAGAAATCAAAAAAAAAATATTAATGAAAATATAAGAATCAAACTATTTTTGAAACTTAAATTAAAGCATTAATTCTGAAGATATTGTTTGACATTTTTAAATGTCTACATGTCTTTTATAAATTTCTAGATATCAAAAGAAATTGAAATTCAGTACAAAAGAAAACCTTTTTAATGATGAATACTTGCTTAAAATTATTGCGTAATTGTGATTTTTTTATTAATATTCAATAAAATGAAAAACCTTTTAATATTAAGTTTAATCATTTTAGAATTTCATTTTACACAATGGCTCATGACATATTTCCTAATGTCTTAATTTAGTAGTTGTTAATTCAAGAAAAGTGTGTGGTTTCTTATAATGTAACCTATCAACCCATTCATATCAGTGCGTCTAGAAAATTAAATTTTTCTTAAAGAAAAAATTCAAAAGAATTAAGACCAGAGATGCTTTTGAATTTGCCATACGTTTGTAATAAATACAGCAATTTTTTCTCATGCAGCGTGGCTCCCTCGTCACTCGTGTTTCAATGAAATATTTTACCGAAAGACATTTCTGTTCTCATATTTCAAGTAAAACCGTTTGTATGATGGAATACTGGAATACGAAATATCGATTCAATGTTACATCTTGGCCACGCAGCTGAAAGAGAACCGTTTCGAGAACTTCTCCAGATATTCGATTTAAAAAAGATTTTGAACTAAACTGTTTTGAGATTGTGCTTTTTTTACGTTTTGTAGGAAACTTAATTTTTATAAAAAACTATGTTGAAATCCATATTATCTGAAAAAAAGTGGTTGAACGTTTTTATATTAGATGATAATTATTATATTGAAGGAATATTTTCTGTCTGGATTAATATTTTAAGGTAGTTAACTTATTTATACAATTTAATAATCTTCACTTTTTAAAATCAAACCAACTGAAGCTATGTACTACCATTTAGATATCTGTACAGTTGTGTATCTGTTTACAAAAAGAAAATCACATTAATAAACATAAATGATTATGTAGGAGCAATTAATAATCAATTGCTGTATTAACATTTGTTCTTCATGTACTTAACTTTAGATACACATTGCATAAAATATACAACACTGTTTGTACTGTTGTGCAAACGCAAACATGCAATGTATATAAATGTTTAAAACAATCTATGTTATTAAATAAATTTATTTAATCATTAAAAACATATTGAAACGGAAATTACAAACTTAAAGACGAAGAAAAATATTTTTAAATTATAAATACGTATTTACAACGTCATATTTCAAACAAAAGTTTAATAAACGGTAATGAATGCCTCTTTATAAATATCACATTGCGCATGATATTGGAAAGTTCTTAAGGAAAACGTTTAGTGTATTGATTCTTAATATTATTTAGCTTTTAAATTATGTTGATCAGGGTGATTAAAGAAGATGGTCTGATATAATTATTTAATTACATTCGTGGGTCTTTATTATTATTACAAGCTCATTACACTATCTCTCTAGTTTACATAATATATTTTTTTATATTAAAGTGAATATATTTCATTAAAATTCAAAAAAATAATTAAGTTCTTTTCCAAATATAGTACTTCAGTTTCTGTTTATTTCCTTATTTGAAAAATCTTAAATAGTGCATTAATAAATTTAAATAAAGAATTGTTAGAGATAAAAACATGCTGGTAATGCACTTACATATAAATAAATGAGCATACAACTAGAGGGTATATACTTCGTATTTCTTAAATTTCTTGTACTTCAGAGAAACTACTTCTACAAATTACATAAAACGCTCTTTTATCTAGATTTTATACATTTTAACTTTCTGTATATTTTTTGTACTTCAACATATCAACTGTCAAGCTAAAAATTACTTTTTTAGTTTAATAAAAAAAATATATTTAATTAGAATACTGTAATCAACAAAGCTACGTTGCCACATATATCATCGAGCACTAAAAAACGGTCAAACATTATACAATCTAGTTTATTTCATAGGGATTTCAGTAATCTCTTGAGTCAATATCTTGGAGAAGAGATGTAATTTTTTTTTCTGATGTAAATAGGAAAATTCGCTTTGTGCACTGAATTTTTCTTATTTCTTTTTTCAATTACAATTTCTTTTATTTACATTTAATTATCATGTTTAACAAAGATTCTCATAACTTTTTGTTCGATAAGTGAGGATTTATTTTTCGTTTCAGCCAATATTTGAGGTAGTTTATTGAGAAAAGATCATTAGTCGAATTATTTCAGCACTGATAAAATAGATAAAAGCAGTTTTTTAATCGTTTTGTTTGCATTTAATATGAGCTAAAATTAATCTCTACATTTGAAAAGAATTTCGTTATTACACACTTTCTCCTACAGGAATATTGTAATAAAATTTGCCTCCATTTCTATCAGTAAAGTGTAATCCTATCCAGTCATTAAATAACACATTAAAAAGGATGCAGAAATCTTTTCACCCTCTGTCAGGAATAAAAATAAATTTTATATTTTAAAATTTGTTTTATCAGATATGCAGAGTTTATTATTAATATCATGCATTTATTTTATTATCATCGCTATTTATGTTTTTCAAACAAAAGTACATAAATAAAAAAAAAATTAGACTGAAGAAATTTTCTGCTTAAAAGTTTTTGAGTTATTTTCAAAGTAAAAACAAATTATACTGGGTGAAAAAACTCTTTTGCTTTTAAGCGTATTTAAAAATAACTTACCACATTCTCCTCTATAAGCTAGTTTGATAGATTTCTTTTGCAAGCATCCTTGCTTTCTCATCTCACATTCGTTCAAGTACGTTTGTTCATCAGATCCACAAACTAAGCGAACTGCTTTTTCACATACAACATCACACTGGCAAGTTGCTATGCCAAGAAGATCAATGTCACAATTTTGGTAAGGACCACATTGAAGACTGTCGCAAGGATTAGCCCCTAGAAAGATGTAATAGATAATTAATTAAAGAACAATTTTTACCACATTTTAGAGAATTTGTTTCTAATATAATTATTAATAATAAACCTGTAGATATGTTGCAGAACCATAAATTATAAGAAAATTCACTACTACAGAAATCTCAAAATAACTATAGATATAACATGCGTATGTAATTTTTTTAAACTTTATTTAGAGTGAAGAAAACAGAAGTTTTGAACAAATTATGTTACTCAATTATTAAATATTACTCTAAATCTGTTTATTCAGATCTCAATAACTCAAATTAAATAACCTGAAAATTTCGTGTTCTTTCTGAAGTTCTAATTATTTTTTTTGATTTATCGAAAATTCATAAGAATTTTGCAGATGTGAAAACATTTCAGATTTCTTCTAATAGAAGGAGAATAACTTTTTATTATTTTATTTGTCTATTTTGTATATATTTCAGAACTAACTTTTACACATTAAAAACTATGCCATAATATAATTAGCATATTGATATTGGAGAAATGTACTGTTAAGTAATACAAGCAAACGTGAAAAACAAACGAGAACTAAATAATTAAAAACATGACTACATGTACCCTAAACACTACGCAATGTTATTTTTTTTTCGGCCACTCGATCAAATTCTTAAAAATTCTCATTTTTAAATTTCCATAAAGTTATTTTCTTTTTAACAGGATAATCAAAAACGACATTTTCTCTCATAATTCTTACGCCTTATTCCAATTATGATCATTATAAGCCGGTGAGCTTTGAAAACTCTTTCTAATAATTAATATTAATTTCACATCATCAAACATTATAGGGAAGTTGAGAACTATCAAGATCGGCATACGCAACGATAAGGCAAGTACAGGTTAAATCGCACCAGGTTTCATATTTCTCCCGTAGTAGAGCGTGGAAATAAGGTTGAGATTAAAAAAAAAAGGACAGTACACTCTTTTTAAATGTTTAAATTCAATATTAAAAATGATGAGGCATTCCCTTTTATTGGAGAAAGAACTCCGTAGTACATTACGCATCTTCGACTTTCGAATTGGATTCAACCTACTGACTTGAACATTATGAAATTTATCGAATATTTTTACCACTAACTCGACGTGTTGCTGTAAACAGCAACTTTAATGTAAATAAATATTAATTTAACTGCTGTATAAGAAATATCAACACGATTGAATATTATTTTCTGATGAAGTTTTTATTGAAATAATCTATTCTCTGCTGATGCAAAACTCGTACGATTTCGTTAATTTAAAAGAAAATAAAAGATGCATTGATCTTCTTTTGTTTGTGTAAGTATGTTTCATTTTAAGGTACGATTATGATATTTTAAATTACAATAGAAATATATTTATAATTTTAAAATTAAAAATATAAATATATTTCTATTGTACTATGTTATTATTTTACTACGTTATTCTTTATATTTAATATATATATTTACTATCAACATAATTACATGTAAAGAATTTGAATTTTGATCAAAAAGTAATTGTTTAAAATTTTCCGACAAAATGATTATTTCATTTTATGAAAGTGTAAAAGTTAATTTGCTTCAGTAAGCATATTTATTAGTTTATTTATTCAGAAATGCCTCAGAAATAAGGAACTGCTATTTTTCATACAAATGTCTAAAAATTATAAAAAGAACATTTTTTAAGATAACATGATTAAGATTTACATTTATTTTAAATATTCAATTTTAAAAAATATTAATGATATTCTTCAGGTCTCGAAAGTTTCTGAACAGACTTAAAATACATTTGTCTTTTTTAATTAAAAACAACACGATGTATCAAATTTAATTAAATATGATTTTTCTAAAATTTATTACCTTTAATTTTAGTTCCTGGAAATTGATTTTTTTTTCAAATAAAGCTGTTGCAAAATTGTGCAAAACTTTTCAGAAAATAATTAAAGTTGAGTTGCAATACCACATTTGCTTTCAATACATTTCAATTTTCTTGGAAATAACATTTGAAAAAAAATTTCATCAATTGAGCAAAATTAAAGTGATTTAAATTGAAGAAAATTTAAATTGTTTTAAATTTTTTTTTATTTTGTTATTCAAACTTATAATCAGTTTATTTACCTCTAAACTTTTAATTAAAACACCCGCATAATCAAATAAAATATTATATATCATATTGAAGAATTCTTTGCTTGTTTAGTAAACATTATTTAAGTTATTTAATAATGTCTGTTATACCATTATAATGAACAAAATATCAGTGAATAATTATAAGAACAATTACTATTTGAATTTAAATTTGAATGACTTACCACTTGAGCATTCTCCAGTGTAAATGATTCGAATATTTTTTCGGGATTTGCAAGATTCAACTCTTAAGGTACATTCGTTTGTGTACGTTCTTCCATCTGATCCACACATTGGTCTAAAATCTGGAGAACAAATAGAATTGCAACGACATATAGGATTCCTTTTATCATCAAGTTGGCAAACTTGAGAAGTTGGACATTCAACACCATCGCATGGATCTATAAAAATAATCAAAAATAAAACATTTTTCTTGATTCACAAAACAGCTGCTAATGAATGTTTTATATCAAACTGGTTAAAATTAACCAAATGTAGGAACCTGAGACTTCTAAATACTAAAGATATTCTCTTAGATCATTATTATGAAGCTTTAAAATTGAATTGAAACTTCTTATCAGATATGTTTTCATTTTGATTAGTTTGAACATTTTTCATTTGAGTTTGAACATTCCTTAACATAATCTGATTGTCAGTTCCATTTTTACTTGAAACAGATATGAACAAACGTATAAACTTCCTTGTTATTTAAAAAAGAGCCCCAGGGACGAAGAAGAGGATTGCAAAAATTGCTTTTGTAGAGGCCTTCTGGGTAAGTAATTTAGCTGCCTCTGCATTTTCTTTAATCTTATAATACATTTGAAAGTCATTTCAACCATCATCACTAAAAATGTTCGGGCTCAGTTTCAACAATCATTACTAGAACAGTTCCGAAAAAAATTGGATCAGTCGTCACAGTCACGATAGTAAAAGATCTCACATTGCATGCGTATCCTAATTCTTTGATAGAGATTTTAAAAAGGTGGAAAAGAAAAAAAAGATCAACGGCCACACACACACACACACATATATATATATATGCATATAATACACACACATATATATATTACAAAATAAATTACAAATACTGATATACGTATAGTACTTTACTGCACAATGACGCTTTCATTCAAGAATAAAATACGTTGTAACGCAGACTATAGATAATCCCCGTCAAAGACTTTTACATTGAACTCTCGTTTTTGTTCCCAACTTCCCATTCAAAGTCATAATAATAAATTTACAACTCTAAAGCAATAAATGAGCCAAATCTGGGGTCATCGGCTTGAGTCAACTACATTGATGAACACCTGACTCTGATACACAGGTGTGGCCGGGTTGATTCCTCTTTGTGAGGTATTATGTCCAATGACATTGATGTATATGGGAATTTAGGGCCTAGCTGTTTGACGTCTGACATCTGCACATGGTTAAATTTGATATTGGCCGATAAGAGCGAATGGTGTTGGGGGACAAAAACGAAGCTTGTCTGTGATTAGATAGTCCATTCAAAAATGAAAATAAATCAAGGGGGGGGGTGAGACAGCCCTACCCGAGGATTTAAAATGGGACAGAAAAAGAGAAGAGGAGAGAGGATCCTGACGTTGAGCGAAAGAGGAGAGATGGTCATGACTGGGAGTGAAAGAGGCGATCCCGCAAGAAGTTAGAGGTTATTTCCTGCTCTTGCGATTTTAGGACTAAAATCGATCTGCATATTCATATTAAGCTATTAGTGGTTTATTTAGCTATTATTGTTTGTGTCTTGTTGCAAATAGAGACCAGGCGAAAACGCCTAACTAGAATAAAATTCATAGAATTGTAAAATAAAGAAGTATTTTTACTTAAGCTGTGTGATCTCTTCACGTTACCGATTCATTCCACATATTCTTTGGTCAATACGTTACAACGTCAATAAGTTGTTCTGTAATAAAATTAAACACATATAGGAGAAACTTCGATAAGAAGCTTAAATGTTACGAAATGAAAATACTTTAATAAAGTAGAAAATATTTTACACGACTGTAAATTATATTTACATACCACTATATCAGGCATTGAGAAAAAGAATTAAGTATTTTTTTCATGTATTGCTTGCATTATTACCCGTGTGGTGATCAGCTGTGAAAGAATGGTCCCCATGTTGTAAGAGGCTACTAAAATGGATACCAAGTGTCAGGGGGATCAGCCGGGCTCCTTGCCCTTGGAGATTATTTTAGAAGACCGCGCCTCTAAATTGAGAGTTAGGCGTGGACTGACAACACGACACCATAAAAATTCATTTGCTTGGAAATCTAATGAGGAAATTAAAAGGACAGCAGTACGGAAACGAACTGGACATGAAAGTTAGATGTCAGAATGTTTTGTCTGTATACAGAAGCAGATAACTTCTGATGTTACTGCAAATAGACCAGTAAAATATTGATAAATGTGCATTACAAGAAATTAGATGGACTTGTAAGAACTAGTTGTTTTTTTTTACAGCTGCCACGCCAAAAAAGCGTATTGAGGATACAGAATTTGTTGTAAGTAAAAGAATAAAACAACTCATTATACTCTGTTTTAACCAAATTGATGCTTGGCACTGTTCTGACTTGATTGATATAAGAACTTTAAGAAGCGGAAATATATATTTACATAGGATCACTATTTAATTATAGCTAAAATCAGAAGAATGATTTCCAATGCCAAGACGGAACAAGTAATGAATCATTGAAAACATTTAAATCTAATAAATTGAAGATAAAAAAAAAAAGTAATGAGTTGTTTGACCGTGTTGAAAGACATCTAGCGAAGTTAAGTGACAGTAGCTCCTTGGAGGACTGTTGATTACAAATTGAAGACAGTTTTGCCTTCCTGCTATAGATATTGCTGTTAACATTGAAGACAGGTTTAATGAAGAAGGGGCTGAATTTAGTAGGTAGAAGAATCAGGCATATAAAAAGAGGCTGCAAGTAAATACAAGACATAATTCTGAAGAATATAAAAGAGTCAGGAAACAGAATATATTCCATAGGAAAAAGGAAAAATAATTTTTTTTTGAGGGAAAAATGTTTGAAAGACATAGAACATCTTAAAACCATAAATGAATGCAGAGCCTTCTATCAGAAAATTAATCGTAGTCGCTCCTACTTTAAACCAAATTCTAATTTATGAAAATAAAAACTGTGTGAAATCCTGGACGGTAAACAAGAAATTTTGAACAGATGTGTAGAGCATTTTGACAAATGTTTCAGTTCAGGAAGCAGAATAAAGAGGAAGTCTGTTGCCGTAACACACTGGCATCTTGTACGATCTTGGGATCCCTCCTCCAAACAGAGATGAGAATGAATATGCAATCAATAAGTTCAAGAATAAGAATTCTCTTCTCCATGATTCTACTCATGAGTTTTTTTAAAAATGGACGTTCTCAAATCTGTAAAAATTTGCATAACTTAATGGTAAACATTTGGAACTTTGGCATTAGATTGAAATATTCGCAGTAGGCTCAATCCACAAGAAGGGTGACCTAATAGTTTGCTGTAACTTAGAAATATTAGCCTTCTATGTACATGCTATAAAATTCTGTCTAATATTCTGTTTCAGAGACTTAGTCCATCTATAGAATTTGAAATCGGTAGCTATCAATGTGGATTTAGGGGTTAAAAATCCGCAATCGACCAAATTTTTTGTTTTCCGTCAGATTATTGAAAAATCGATTGAATATGGTATTAGCTCTCATAATTTATTTATTGACTTTAAGTGCGAATTTGATAGAGTAAATAGGATACATCTAACGGAAACAATGTATGAATTTAAAATTCAAAAAAGTATTAGAGTTGTTATGCGACATTGAGTGGCACCACGTGCAAAATTAAATTCATAGGTGCCTTTCAGAGGGCTAAATGTTAATAATGGTGCTCGACGAAATAAATCTCTTTCATTTCTTCTCCTCAATATTGCGACAAAAAAGTTATTCTTGATACAAATATCATCTAAAATCAATTATATGCCTGTAATGATACACTCAATTACTTAAAAAATTGCCTTCATGAATTTGAAACTGTACCGGACTTTAATTACCTTGGATGTATGATTTACACAAAAAAATGCCATTATATATCTCTGAGATTCAAATTTGCAATTCACTGGCCAACAAAACGTTCTTTGGACTGCACTCTTTACTGAGGTGCCGTTTTCTCTCAAGAAAAACAAAGCTTCTTATTTATAAATCTCTCATTAGACTCTTCTAACGTATGGCACGGAATCTTGGTCTATAACTAAAAATGAATTATACAAAATTGCAGTTTCTGACAGATAAGCTACCAGAAGTATTCTTGGTTTTATCAAAGAAAATGTCCTTTGATGATGAACTTTTAATTCTTTACTTTATACAATTTTTATTGATCCTCATATCACTAAATGTATTAAAGTCAAATGAATGAGCAGGTTTTTTCATATTGTTACAATGGCTGAAAAAATTCAGTAAAGATTTTTCTTGCGAAGTCATTTTCTAGATGTAAAAGAGGAAGACCAAGACAACGATGATATGATTCTATTAAATAGGAAGTTAAAGTTATCGGAGAGAGGAACTGCTAAAATTAAGACAACAGGCAGGTTACCTCGAAGGAACCTTCAAAAAAAAAGCATTGGCCCTCTCTGGGTTGTTGAGTCAACTATGATGATTATCAATATTATAATTTGATATTATAAAATATTCATATAATTTCTTATTATTTTATTTTACTTTTTACTTTTTCTACTCTCTGCATTTTGTATTTTCCTAATTAGAGTAATAAGTCGCAAAGAAGATGAATGATAAATTCGAACTAACTTATTCTCAAAATTTCGGTGATGAGCCCGAAATTGTTTTTTTTTATCCTACTGGATTCTGCCCTTAATTTTGTTTCATTTAAATTTTCTTCTCAGATTTACTATCAATTTATGTTTTGAATTTTCTACTCATTTTACTTATTTTTCTATATACAGAAAAATAAGATAAATTTCAGTGTGGTATTTTTAACAAGATAAAAACATAAACTTCTTAAGACATGAGTAACAGAATTTGATAAAAGCAATGCAAAAAAAAGTTAAATAAAGATATTAAACGGAAAATTAATGAAAACAAAATGTCACAAAGGTAAATGTAATTGCTGTGTAACTATAATATGAAAAAAATAGTTCATGACACACACACACACACACACACATACTTATATATATATATATTTATATGCAAATATTAAATCCAATCATAAAGATATCATTATTCAAAAAATCCACACATAATTAGGCGCAAAGCAACCAAAAGAATGTATGAAATAAATATACTGAAAATTTATGAAAGAATAATTTAAAATATTTAAAAAGGCAAAAATCCAGAAAGAAATGTAAAAATGAAAGAAAAAATAAATGAAAATATGGAACCCAGCAAGTCAAAAATCAATATCGGGCTGAGGACCGAATAAGCGGGGTTAAACTAGTTTAATGGTACCAACCTTCCCCCTTTGCGACTTGGTAGGCTGAATTGGGAAATCCAATTTACAAAAGAGTTCAATGATTAGAAAATGCAAAAAAGTTCAGCGATAAAATCTACAAAAATAAAATCTATAATTCTAAAAATTATCAACAAATCAAAATATAAAAATTACTTAAAAAAATTCAAAGAAATGAAGATTCAAATATGTGAGTAGTATGACGGAATTTTCTTTAAGTTTCAAGATGTATATCACATACTCAAAATGAAAAAAATATAACACGTCATCATCATATAAATTGAAAAAAGATTTATCATTGTTTGATTGGTAATAAAATGTAAAAGGATGCAAACAATTGGTTGGTAATAAGTTATATGGTAAAGGAGTATAATGGTCCAGAGAGTGAGTAAAAATGTAAGCTGTGTAAATGTAAATAAATAAATAAATTCTTCACGATGGTAGACTACTACCAAAGCCGACTTTGTGACATATTGTTGTGTGGATTTGAAATGGATCACGATTCGCAAAGATGTTTAATCTACAAAATTATAGAATATTTAATAGGCTTTATTACGTAATAACAAATTAACCACACATAAACAGACAAGTTTAATACAACATTAAGAAATTCTTTCAACAACTGTTTAGATCATGATTACTCAATAAATTTCTAAATACTTATATACATCGCAAATACATAACATCTTGCGAATCAGACCATTTTCAACCACCACACAATAGGTTCACAAAGTCATTTGTTAGTGGTCTAGCCGTGAAGAATTTATTTATTTATTAGCAATACGTAACTGAACGAAGCAACGATTTTT
>BMAW01004130.1:141519-152062 GCA_019974015.1 Nephila pilipes
AACCATATATATATATGGTTGATTAATAATAGTAAATCTGAAACTGAATCTTTAGACATTCAATTTAAAAGTATAGAACATAGAATAATTAGCATTATTTATGACAAGAGAATCAGTTTCAAATTTCCTATTAATAAGGTACCTTTCAGACGTAGCTAGTTGTATGTTTTAATTTTCAGAAATATTACTATTAATTACATTATCAAAATAATTTCGTAAGCTTTGATAAACTAAAAAATAATAAAAATAAAAATTTCATACATAGTTGCGTTAAAGCGGATTATCTGTTATTTTTATTAATAAGCTTTAAAAATGATAAAGATAAATTAATAATAATATATATATTTTCCATCTCATTTTGTATATATATATTTATATATATATATATATATATATACAGAGAGAAAGGGTTTGTGAAAGAAAAAAGAAAGTCAAATCGGCTAAAGTGGTGACCCAAGATTCACACATTAGAAGAAAGCATTGTCTAGAACTTGTACTCACACCCGAACCAATACACTTGTCTCTGTGCGTCTATGACAATTTATCCTATTTTCATAATGTTCAGAATATTTCCTTTCGTATCATCACGATGATATTGGAGCCGGAGTATGTGGTGGCTGTTTCCATCAACAGTGACTGATGTTAAAAATACCTTGATAACTTTTTATCCTTTATTGATCAATGCAAAAAAGCGATTGGGCCTCTTTTTTTCGGGACCAATGCTTGACAGTTCATAACGCCACCGGTTCTCAAAGTTAACAAACTTTCCCTGAGAAGATGATGTTAACAAATTTTCTCTTGATGGGTTGAAAAAAACATTTCGTGCTACGGCATGGTAAAAGAATCTCAGCTGAATAAATAATAATATTTTTACTAGATTATTTATGTCTTTATAAGTAAAGATGTCTTCAAAGTTATAATTAAGTATAGTAAAAATTTTATTGTTTTTTTTATATTTTAATGATAACTGAATTACGTTTAATGATTGTAGGCTTAAATTGTAATATCTTGTTAATAGTTTTCTGACTATTGCACCTGGTTTTATAGAGTTGCGGGGAAATCTCATTACTCAACTCGTCTGTCATCTTAAATGCTAGTCTAATCACAAACTTAAATCTCAACTAAGTCCAAATGCTAGTAAAGTAATTAAAATTGTCACATACCAACAGTTCAGGAATCTGGTCAATTGCATTTGAAAACAGTATTAATTAATTCTATCAATAAGCGGAATGCTCTATACCATTGCATAGTTCCTTGCTTCGAGCACAAAAATCGCTTATAATGTATCTAGTAATATGCTTACTGGAATACGATGCAGATAAATTCACCAAACATTAATTCGACCAGAAAGCATCATGTTCTAGTGTCTACTAATCAAATAGCCACACAAAATTTTCCACGCACTTCACACTAAACCTCTTCCAAATACAGTAAACATTTCTGTCCACAAAAATTCAATTTTTTGTCACTGATATATGTATTTATTCACTCCAGTTCTAAAGTTTACTTTATTTGTGTAGCCAAGTTTTATTTGGTTGAATTGAGGCTGAAAACTTAAATATATGAAGTTAGAGAGAAACTCCAGATGTTAGTCAAGGGAAGTTTCGTAAATAGCCTACATTACTAACTATAATAGCCTTTGTTGACTCTTCCAATTTAATGGGTCGTGATGAAATTTTGGAGTTATATAGATCTGCTGATATTTAATTTTCTTTATTTGTTATCATATTTTCTTATAATGAGTTGTTATAATATTTTCTTATAATGATTAATCATTACTTTCTAGGTCAGTAAAAATGTTTTCTAAATTAATATTATTCCCTTCTAAACACTTATTAACAATTAATTTATAGCAACATTTGCAACTAATTGTTTAATTACTTATTATTTATTACGTCAACATGACATGTAATAATTTTTTTTTCACTTCTGCAATTTGTTCTTTTCGTTTGTATATTTTATCTTTAGCCTTTAAGTTTATATTATTAATATCTTTATTAATGTATCACTTGTACTCATTAAATCCTTCTACAAGTAAACTATATATAATAGCGAAATAATTTAGGAAATTATCTTCATCATAAGAATTTCTCTTAATGAAATATTTACTATTAAAGATAATAATCCTTAAATTTCTGCTTTTCATAGTAACTCTCATCTGTTACAATGCTGGAATCTCCTGTATTGACATATTGATTCTCTATAAAAATGAATTCTTCATATACATTTCAGTTTTAGTTTATATCTTTCTTCATATCTTTAATGTTATAATTAAAAATAAATCTACTTAATTTTTGTTACACTTAGAAATTTCTTTTAACTGTAATATTTTTAGTTGAAAGAAAATTTTTATGTGTTTCAAAAATATTATTTAATATAATTTTATTATAAAATTCATTCATGAATTTTAATGTACAATATTCTGTTTTATTGCTTTCTTTGATATAATTTCTTACACGGTTGTAAAGCGATATCTTTACTAATATACATACATTGGCTATCTGTTTTTTTTATCATTAGCTAGGAATTTATTTGGATTATATATATATATATATATATATGTGTGTGTGTGTGTGTGTGTGTGTTTCAATCAAGTTTAATACGTCCACAATCATTTGTTGTTTAAAAAAATCTTAAAAATAAGTACTTGGATAATAGAAGAAAGACACAATAATATTGTTTCTGAATTTTATTATTATCTAACACTAATGCTTCATTTTAATTAAAGTTATTTCACTATTTAAGGATAGTTTTTGATAGAAGGGTATTTTTGTATCAGAGTTAAAAAAAAGACTAAGCAAAAGCAGGCCAGATAAAAAAAAAACATTGGTGCAGTTTTTATCAAATGGAGTTGAAATAAATTACTGAGCTTTTAATGAAATTCATATAAATTCCATTCCAAAAGGTAGCTAAAAGTTTGTCTACATAATTCGCAGAAAAAAAATCATATTGTAATTAAATTCAAATTAATTACACGTTTATTTTTATAATATGCTGCCAATTTTAGTAAGATCTCTTTAATTAGACGTATCTGAAATGTTTAGAAACTCTAATTAAAAGAAAACATTAGTTGTAAGCATGGTTAAGTAAGAGTTTTTTTTCAATTCTAAATAAATTTACAAGCATATTTAGCCAACATAATTAAATTTTCATGGCCAAATTTTAATTAAAATCTTAAGAATAATTATTTGGGCTAATTTCATTTATAAGCATTTCTTAGTACGCTGAATTAATTATTTGAGATGAAAGTGAGATACATATTAATTCTTTAGTTAAAAAATGAACAGTTCCAAATCTTTGTTCTTTAATACAATTTTATATTAGTTTAAGAAACTTTGTAAGAAAATTTAACATTTTGAAATTTATCACGGGAATTTACTTGTAAGATGATGCTAATACTCTCATAACAACCTCTAGGCTCAGATAGGTCTTAGAATATGGTTGTCAGATTAATTTTTGTTCATTAGTCAGCAATGTAATAAATTTAGAGAGAGTAAAATAGAGTATACCTCTAGTATGAGAAATATCTCTAGTATGAGAAATAGGTTCCCTATTCATCTAGTTTTATACGGGTGAGATATTTAGCCCTTAAAATTGAAAAGAAATATGAGTTTTGTCAAATATTTTAATTAGCTTTTTCGGTTTTAGTGATTATCACAGAACACCGTCTTATCTAAGAAATGGGTTAAATAACTAGAGACCGAAAAGAGACAGTAATTTTTTTAGGATTTATTTAATACGCTTTGATAGAAGAAAATTTTGAGGGAAAATCTTTAAAGCCGAACAATAACCCTGCAGAAGTTCTGTCAAAAGTTCGCTTCCAAATCGAACTCAAGATCAAAACTAATAAAAAAAATATGACCTGCTTGTTTAAGACATAAGTTTTTTCTTGAAATAATCAAACTAAAATTTCTTCAATTCAAATTCATACCAACGACAACAGAGATCAAAGTAATGCCAGTGTGGTAGTGATATTTTCTCTAATAAACTCCAGTTTCAGAATTCGAGTTTTTGCACAAACTTCAGATCAAAGCTTATTGAGCTCCGTATCTTGTCACACAGCCTTAAAACCTTCCAGCACCTGATGATTTGGATCGAGGTCGGTGATAGAGATGCTGTTTCTATTCTTGGGAACCTCAAACATATTTCGCAGAAACAAGATATTTACTTCCAGAAGTTTCATATAAGATTTTTTTTTGTGTTTAAATTACTGATAATTTGGCTAAGGAAGAAGCTTGTATATTCTAATAATTCCATGAACTTTTCTCTCCTTCCTTGAAACATATTGAAAAATCAAAATAACAGATCAATAATTAAGAATCACCCACTATTGGTATTGACTTATTATGAAGAAAGGTAGACGTGTCCATACCACCCTTTGTAGATTTGCTGTTGGATACTATAGGAGTTTTACTCTTAAAAGGTGCAGAAAGCTTTTCCGATCTGCACAAATAATAAAATTTCTTTAGGCATCTCCCAAGCACATTTTAAATTGCATAGGACTTGACGCTGAATATATAATTATTTCACCTCTCTGTCTTTCCTCGAATATAATCGTTTGTAGATTTTTGGCCTTGTAGACATGGTCTAGCCTTCCATTTGACCATGTAGAGTAAGTCACAACACAACAATAAAATAGCATAAGAAATTTATATAACTTCAATATTTTTCTATAAAATAAGAGAAAACCGTATAGTTAAATATTAAATGTAATTCAAAAAATGTATCTAATTAATTTATTAATCCTGAACTAGTGGGATTCTTTATGTCTGTAGTAAAATGGATATTTGAATATGCGCAATATATTTGAAAATTGAGATTAGTGAACTACTTTCAAATCGTATTTTTCCCCTGACATTTTCTTCTTGCGAGACAAAGAATAGATTTTCGATTTCTCTTTCAATACAGAAGTGTCACTAATCACTAAACTCTGATGATCGGAAACTTTTATCTTTTTGTACATATTGATACGTCTACATGTCATCATAAAACAGAGAAGATAAAAGACAATCGTTATGAATACACAAATTGGATTTAAAGTTCCGGGAGGACTAAATGATTGGTGAACTTTATGTATGATAACTTAAATGTTTTTAAGTGTGTCGTAACGGATTGAAATGACTGCTTTAAACAATTTAATACTTGAATCAAGCTCCATGATGTAATCTCCTAAGAATCAGTGATAGAATGAAAGGTGCAATTTCTTGTGATAAACGTTATTTAAAGATGACCACAAGCAATTTCAATCGTAATATCTTTCGTGTTACCATTACATTCCGTTTGAACTGTTTGATGACATTCCAAAAAATTAAGACATGAGAAGATGTCTACACTAAATTGCTATTTTATGACTCCGATTTTCAAGCACAACTTATCAGTCTATATCAAAGAAAGAAAAAAAATCCTATTTTTGTAAGCACCTTAAGGGAAAAATTAGAAGATTCAGAACTATGAAATTTTGTAAAAATAATTTATGAATTCTAATTGTGTGCACCACGTGTACAGTTCTTGGATATTTGGTCTTAAAGTTCTTAAAATTTATGTTTAAAGGGAATTTTCCTTCATTGCGCATGTACATTCTATAATAACAAAAGGAAGAATTAGCAATTTTTGTCGGAGGCCGAACGGAAAGATTAAAAGCCTCAGGACTAGAAAATTTAGTATAAAGAATCTGCGAATACTGATAGTGTGCACCACGGAGACATTTTTTTTTAAAAAAATTCCTCTTACATTTTATGTTGTTTTATTTTAAATTTCATGTTCGTCATGAAAACACCATAGTGTATTTTCTTCAGACAATTCATTTGATACAGATTTTTAAATCTTTTCTTCTTGCTAAAATAATTATTGTAATTCCTTTAGTTATTTTTAAATATTTGCGATTGTCTTTCATATTAATCATCATCTCAAAATGTATTATTAGAAAAAGTATGAAAATAAATTCTTTAAAATAGTTATTTTTCAGTTTGCCAACAGTTTTTTTGTTTTGAAATGGTGGCAAGTGCAAGCGTTAAACTAATTAATAATTTACCAAACTTTCATAAGTTATTATTACTCTTTATTTTTTTTAAATTTTTTTTTTGTTTTTTTGAATATCTGTTTACATTTTTTTTATTCTTTTGGTTACCTTTTCATACTTTTTAATTCATTTTATTGTTATTTTTTTGTTATATTTATTCCAAATGTTGATTCCTTATGAGCCTGACCTTCTCCTTCTGTTCAATTTGAAATATCGTATTTGACATTTTTAGTGAATTGTATTGCCTCATATAATCATAATGTCTCTTTTAGCTTTAATTAAAAAAAAATTGTTTGTAAATTTTAGTGAATTGACAGACTCGTCGTCGTCTCTTTCGGTTCTAAGCAACTTGGTTTGTATTGTTTGAGTTTAATATACTTTCTCTTTCGGTTCTAAGCTGCCTGGTGAATTTATCTTTCATAATTATTTAACCTTCTATAGCATCATTACTATTTTTTTCCATTTCTGTTCATAAAGTGTTTGAAGCTTTTCCTTTCTAAATAGTACCAATACATGGCAATGACCCTTGTTTTTTTATTTTTTTATTTCTTATTTGGTCTATGAACACGTTACATGTAGTTTACATGTTTGGAAGTCAGTTATCAATAAAATATACAAGCATTTTTGGAGATCTCAAGGTTACATTAATGATATTAATGGGGATAACTGCCTGATATGTGAAAGCTGTCGCATTGCCATGTTTAACCCCAGAACTTATGGTTCTGCCTGTGAGATACAGACTGTCTCTGAACTCTTCATGATTTGTTTGTAATTATAGAAAACTATTTTGTTTTATGGTGAATAATTTAGAACCATTATCAAACTAAATTTCAGTAGAAAAAATTTAAAAGATGATCATTTTGATGCCTTGGAAGACAAATAACACATACAATATATAAATTTATTTTATACATTTCAGTTTGCTAAATAATGCCTTTGGTTTATTTGTCAATGCAATGACATTATTAGAGTCAATTACAGTTTCATTTTGAATATTTCATATTCTTTTAACATTTTATTTCGTATTAATTTTTAATTTCAATTCACAAAATAAGAAAAAAATTTTCGACATTTTTTATTCATTAAAGCTTGACGTATTAAGAACTAAGTTTGATAATAATAAATATTATATTCAAATTCCCTAAATAAAGCATTTGGCTTATTTGTTGATGTAATGAAATTATCATTTTGAAATAATAAAAGATTAATCTTCAATTTTTATTTTGTTTTCATATTTTTTTAACATTTTTATTCAGTTGAACTTCATGTATTAAAACTTAATTCACTACTCATTAATATTGAATTCGTTAAATAATTTTTTTTTTGTTTATTTGTCAATATAGAGACATTGTTAATTTCAAATAGTTACGGTTCAGTTCCGAATATTTTTTTTGACATTTTTGTTTTATTTTTATTCATTAAGCTTTTTAAGCGTTCATTTTTATTTACGAGATGGCCATTTTTAAGCATTGCAAATCACAGGTCAATTTAAACATTACTTTAAATTATTAAATTTTATACAATATCTTCAGTTGTCAAATTCTATTTATAATGAATATTGTTCTGATGATGATAAGAATGTCTTTTTTATAAATATTGTGTGATTGTTAATAATACTCTTTTTTTTTTTTTGGACTGCTTGTTTATTAATTTGCTTCATTGTTCCTTACTATTCCTTCATTGTGTAAACTAACCCTATTTTCTTTTCAGTTGTTGATTCTTGATTTTCTCTAATTTCTTGAATGTTAAATAAGCTAGCAGCTGATATGGTTTTATTTGGTTCATTCAATTATTTAGCTACATGTAACTACTGTTGTTGTTTTTTCTTTGTTAGATTTTAATTTACTTTCGAATTATTAATTAAACTCTTTTGTGGTTATAAATACTATACATAATTTCTTCGAGTTTGTAACGATATTTATTTTAAGAATTGCGTTACGTTGATATTTAGCAACAAACGATATGTTGTTCAATGAAAAATGAAAATAGTACTGATAATAGATTTATGTTTGACATTGCTTAAAAACATCATAACATGTATTACGCTATATACTTTGCCTGTTTTATACTTATTTGAATAAAAGGGAAAAGTATCGTTTTAAGAAAAGACATCAGATTAAAAACAATATTGTTTTCCTTCAAAATGACAAACTTTCCACTTCAGTATCTTAAATGTATGCAGAATTCTACTAATGCATTTTTGTGGCACAAGGTATTTGATAATAACATTTAAACTATTGAAAGCGGATTTGTTCATTAGTTCTACCTAAAGAAATTATGTCTAAATAAATTGCTGTCAGATTATTTGAAATCATGCCTAAACTTAATAAATATATTTAGACTAAAATAACAATGTGGAGGTTAGTAAACTTAAAATCGATAGAAAAAGTTTCATTAATTACCAAATTGATTTTCTTCAAAATATTTTTCAAGAAAAGCATGAATAACACATCAATCAATAACTCCCGAGACTAACCCAGAGATGGCACTCGTAGTAAACCAGTAACCAGGTCTTTCTAGAGTACTAACCTTTGCTTGAAACGTGTCAAACTTTTGAGTCGATCGGACCAGAAACAGCTGAGTTATCGAGGTTGGAGTAAAGTCGTTTTGTAGTTTGTTTAAAAAATGGAAAAAACCGAGTTTCGTGTTCTGATAAAACATTGTTTTTTAATGGGTAAAAACACCGTGCAAGCAAAACAATGGATTAAAAAATGTTACCCGGACTCTTGTCCATCAAAAGCAACGATTTGTCGGTGGTTTGCCGAGTTTAAACGTGGTCGTACCGACACAAATGACGCGGAACGCTCGGGTAGACCTGTGGAAGCCGTTACACCGGAAAATGTGAGTGAAGTGACAAAAATTATAATGAAAGATCGTAAAGTGAAGCTCCGTGAGATTGCTGAGACGACACAGATATCATATGGAAGTGTATTTACTATCCTTCATGAAAAATTGAGCATGAAAAAGGTTTTTTCCAAGTGGGTGCCGCGATTGTTTTCAATGGAACAAAAACAGCAACGAGTCGATGATTCAGAGAGCTGTTTATTATCGCCATTTGTGGATTGCAAAAATGTAACGAACCAAATGAAAATATAAGTTTTTTAATAAGGATTAATTTTTAAACATAGTTTTATTTAAGTGAACTGCAAATTACGCTCCTAGAAAAAATGATTTAATAAATAAAATAGCATGTTGAAAGATTTCAATTTAAACCCAATAGGTGCAGAGCATGCGGTTTATTCATTAAACGAATCTTTTTAAAGTTTTCTTAATTTACAAAAATTCATTTTTTCAAAAAGAAACATTGTAATTTATAGAATAATTATTGAATTTTAATGAAGCTGTAATTAATTATTAAATGTTTTATTATATTTTTTTAAATAGGCGAATTTCAGAACTTCCTCATATCAAGTAAAATGTATATATGTTTTAATTGAGTATAATCAAATTAAATTCTGTGAAATATTGAACTGAATAAAAAATAAGACAAAATAAAAATATTTTTCATTCAAATCATTATAACTCAAAATTTTAAAAATAAAATTGCATAAATTTTTTAATATAATGTGAATGTTACCAATTTTCCTTTCGATTCCATAATAGAAAGCTTCTGGTTTGTATATTATTGATATATGATGTATTTTTAATAAAGTGCTAATACTCATTAAAAATATTTTATGCTTGGCAACTGGGGTGAATGAACTTTTTAAAATTAAACCCATGCAAAATGTACAAGTAAGTCCTGCAGTTTTGAAACACATCTCAATTACAAAGATGCCATTTGAGATCTTACTTTCCAATTTGCCTTCAAGCCAATGTGAGCACTTTAAATCTCCATTTGTTTAAATTCTATTTACCCAGTTATATGAAATAATTTTTATGTAACGTGGTAACATTCACATATGGATTCGATTGAAACAAAATTAGAGCTCGCGACCTTGATCACTCATCCACTGCGGTCATCTTTAAGAGTTATTATAAATTATTTTTATGTAGATAAATCCACATATTTCTCAGGAACTGTGAGTTAAAATTTTAAGATTTTGTTTTTAAAATGATACATAACATTGTAACACATAAATACAAAGGAAAAAAAATTAGAACTGCTTGTGATGCAAAACTGTATCGTGAAACGATAAAAATGGCCATATATGTAACTAGATGTGTTAAAAAAAAAAGCTTAGAAAAAATTAAGGTTTATAAATTTAATGTGCTAAATGATCGCCCTTGACTTATACACACGTATTATAATGTGATTTGAAGCTGGAAATAATGTTGTTAACCAGATTATGTGAATTAAATTTCACTACTTCAATAAGAGATTTCTAGAGCATGTATATCTCTACGACAAGCACATCTCTAGACAACTGCTTTTCCAAGGTTATCCCAAAAGTTCTCTATCGAATTCTGCAGAATTTGCTGCACATGATATTTGTTCAATGGCTTTACTTTTGAGAAATGCATTACTGAAATTTGTTCAATATGTGCAAGCATCATCGTCCAAAAAAAAAAAAAAAAAAAAAA
>BMAW01004130.1:152462-182261 GCA_019974015.1 Nephila pilipes
CACACACACACACACAAACATATATATATATATATATTAAGTTACACCTACACACATCAGGAAATAGAACAAGAGTTATCTATTGTTCACTCCAGTTCTGATGTTTTTTGCATAAATTAAAGTGGTTTCTCTTTTATTGTGAAGACTGCGAAGCATATTTCCGTGACCGTTTTTGCAATGTTCGGATATTGAGAAGCAATTTTTATGCATTTATGAATTAGTCCATGTCTCCTTATAATCTCAATATTTCATCGATATAGCAGTTACAGAGTTCTGAAATTGTTAGAACAGCATTATTTGATTTAAAATAATAAAGGAATTTAATATTTTAATTTAGGAATTTCCATGATTATTTCTCCTGCTTCTAAGGAACTGATAATTCTGATGAATCCCCCAGATGACTTGAAAATACACTTTGGAGTCTTCACAAATCGTTTCAAGTTCTTTTTTCAAACCAACTGCTGAATTGCAAAAATTCACTCTGATATTTACTTTGCGCAAAGCATTTGATACACCTTCATATAACGTACTGGTTGATTTGCATATGAGAAACCTTTTGATCACTTTTTTATTAGATAACGCTAATTAGTATTAGTTTTCGCACATTGATGGCAAAAACAGATTGCATAATTGGATATTTTAAGGAATAATAATTTTTTTCAGATATGTAAATTTAATTTTGAGCATGGATGTATTGCTTTCTCTCTCAAAATTTCTGAGACTGAATTTTAAATAAAATTAAATAAATTTGTGACTTAATAAAATTTTACGAATTGTAGAAAGAATTTTCTTTTGAAAGGAACTTCATAAAATAAGGAAGAGGTTTACTTGTATGGGATAAATTTTATTATAATATCTATTTTATTTTACTTCCTAATTTATTTATTTAATAAAATATTTTAAATTTTTTCAGATTAATTGAAAACGAGATTGAAATTTAGAAAAAAACGAGAAAAAATTAGCTGACAAGCTGTTTAGATTTATCCAGTGAATTTTTGATTCGAATGGTGAGGAATTAAAACAAAGTTAAAACAAAAGAGGAACTCTTTTAGATGTCAATTTTCATTAGCAATTCCACCATAAAATATTATTTCTCGATACCTTTCTTATTCGATAAATTATTGCAAAATAATACTAGAGCAAGTAATAATTTGATTGATACACCTTTTTTTAGAACTCATTAAGAGTTTATAAAAGTTCATTAAACAAATTCCGATTCTGGTAGCCAATAAAATTTAAAAATTTGTTGTCCTAAGTAGCAATCGAAAACAGTCCAAATTTTGCGTCAAATAAAAGTATTATTCTCTGCTTCAATTCAGCCAATAAATTACTCTTACATTTACCATCTTTGAAAGAAGAAGCTTTAAAACATATAACTTGAAAAAAGAGAATGTAAGCAAATATTTTTATTTCTTAACAAATAAGAATAAAGTTTAAGTTAGAAAAACCTCTAAATAGACTATATTAGAATGATAAATTACAGTTAAAAAGGAAACAAAAACACTATTGATAAACATTTCATGTAAACGTATTTGCTCTCGGATAAGGAATTTTAAGGCAATATTTACCACAAACACCATCGAATTTCACTTCAATCTTTCTCATTTGCCGGCATGAAGCTTTCTTTAGTTCACAAACATTGGGATAATTTTTGCCATCCGTTCCACAAACTACGCTCTGATCATTACCGTGATATGGGCAATCTTCCGGACAAACACATCTAGCAGTCTGACCGTCTATAGATGGTTTACAAAAGGAACCAAAATGGCATTCCATTTTTTCACATGGGTCTTGCAGATCTGCAGCAGAAAAATAAAAGTACATTATTATCTTAGTTATTTTCTGACTCAGTTATTTAGTAATGGAACAAAATTATATTGGTTGCACGATTTTAATTTGAAATTAAATAATGTAACCAACAAAATAACAAACATTAATAAAATAAAACATCCACGTAAGCATTATAAATATCCATAAACAAAAGTTTTAATTAATTAATTAATTCTTGTATGTATGGATAATTCCTCGGGAAAATAAATTGCTTTACATGTCTGTTAGCAAGATGAGCTTGGAGAAATAATAATAAGTTACACTGATTTTATATTGAAAGGAATTTACTAGAATTTTTTTATATTTAAAGATTGATATTTTAATCAAAATATTTTCTATGAACTTTGTTATAATCTCTTATTATTGTGAATGGAAAATGATTGTTTTGTTCAAAGATAATTATTAAAAGAATATAGGCGTAATAACATTGCTTAGCTTGGCATGTATATCTTAGGATTATTCTTTTAGGTATATGGTGCAAGTTGCATAAAAAATAAAACATGCAGACACAAACATGTTAAAATTCTATCAAGACTCATATTATTAATTACACTTGCATCAAAACAATAGAAAATGAATCACGTTCTGCAATAAAATATTTTACCTAAATATTTTTACTGATTTTTATGTATCATTTTTATTTTTGCGTGATGTGCCTGAGAATTTTATGTACGGTACTTAAACTACAGTAATTATGTACAGTACAGTAATCGACAATATTAAGAAAATCAGTATATTGGGCTCATTCTTACGCATAGTTGTATTAGATACTTAAGAATCTTCCTCACTGAACAGACACACCCACACAGTTATATTAATTTCATGAAATAACTGCGTGAATTTTTCCTTAACAGTTAATTATACGGATAAATTCTTAACTTGCTCAAAAATACTCTTAAAAAGTTGTCGCTCCACTTTTTGAGTTATTAGGTAGTTTTACGTAAATTCTTAACTGTTTAAGTCAATGAAATATATGATAATTAAATGAAACATTATGTAAAATATTTCTGATATAAAATATAAGCATTACTTTTATGAATGATAAACATAGATTAATTTAAAATCCTCTATATATCGTTAGTATATAATCAAGAAGAAGTATATATGTTCACTCTTTTCAATTGACATTAGATGGAAATATACTGCTCTAGTCATGAATAGATAACTAAATATAAATTCCTCTAAAAATGTTCTCAAAGAACAGAGTTTTTCCTTTGAGTATCAGGGCTAAAGTCATAAAAATAAAGTTATTGAATGTATTTGTACTAAAGGTTAATAATTTTCAAAATATGATCCTATAGTATCAATGCACATCTACAAGCGATGTTTATGATCTTCTTTAGATGGTAACTTTAAGGATCTTCATGCATAAAGACGCTTGACTCCCATCAATTGTCAAGAAATGATGTCCTTTCTTGTTTTTTGCTATACAAAGCAGCAAAAAAAAAAAAAAAAAAAAAAAGGTGATTTTTAGATCTGGACTGTACGGTGATTGAGGAACCGTTACAATATTGTACTTATCATGTATCTTCCTCACAATTAGCGACATATCCTTAGGCCAATGCAACTTTAAGTATCACTGAAGTGTCTAAGTATGGATAATTGTTGATCTTGCTGGCACAAATTCCACGAGCGTGTGCTCCGCGTGCAGACCACACTTTTCACTTCAAAAAAGATAACGAGCAATAATTTTAATTTTGCTTTACTAATGTGAACTTTATTCAGTCCAGAGTAGGCTTTTATGTACCCATCATCACTTTGCATTTTGGTCCCCAAAATGTACTTGAAAATACACGTTTCCTCACCGGTTATTTCTCTATACAGAAGATTGGAATCGGACTTTCAGCGTTTCTAAAATTCATGATTAATCGTACCACAATATTCCTTTTGCTCTTTGTTCGGCTCAAACACATCGCACCTAACTTCTTCATTTGTTAATCCTTCATTCACAATTCAATACATACTCTCAACTTCTCTGCAATCACACGATTGCACTTTTAAAAAAAAATTCGAATTTCGGACAGTGGATCATCGATGTCGGACCTCCGGTGCATTGTTTATTTTGACAACCTCTCTGTCATATTTGAATTTTTTTATGCCACTAAAAACACACATTCTGGATATAGCTTCATTCTTGTAAATCTCACGGATCACACCCAAAGTCTCAGTAGCAAGTTTCTGGCATAACTCTGCTTCATGGTTCTATGCATGTTCACTCTTAACGCAAGCATTAAACAAGCTTTCACTTTGGGCGAGATATAACTACACTCCAACAGATCAGAAGCAACTGAAACTTTTCTTCTAGTTTATGTCACTTATCTTCCAATCCATCCCATCCGTAGAAACCACTTTCATTCACTCCTATAGGTAGGAAAAATTAGTCCCGATAGTTATTGGATAAACCATGTAATCAAAGATAAAGCTATTATGTTTAATTTTAATAAATTTAAATTGTAGTCTTCATTGTATTAGTTAGTAAGCAAGGATGATGAAAAATATAATAAAATTTTAACCAATACTCTAAAATCTTTTGAAAGAGTAAAACGGGAATTTTCACATGAATATCACATATATTCTCAGGAAATAAATTATTATTATTTTCTTATAATACAATGATCATAAGAAAATTGTGTCAAATAAAAAATGCCAATTTCTTAATTTACGTCTGTACTAAATATACATACTTAATCATCGCCAACGATGTAAGCAAACACGTGTATCTTACCGGAAAACGTTTTTAAATGTTCTCTCAAATCGTGCAACTTTAATTCCATTTAGTGTGTTTATCGTTTTAAAGTTTAAAATACCATTGAGAAGAAAGTGATTGAAATTTGAATAATTGGACGTTTTTGAGATGGGATCTTATCGCAAGAATGCATGAAGGGAGGGGGGTAGTCATTCAATTCGAATGTGCATCATAATGGTCGCGCAAATATAATAGTTTCACGCTGACTGCTGAATTGGGTACAAAGAAGTCATCAACAAGTAAAAAAATGAAGTCGTGTTTTTGTACTTGTTCTTGAAATTATCATTATTGTTTTTGGCTGAAAGCTTTCTAAAAAATGAAATGAAAGTGTATTATAAACATGAATCTGTCAAAATAGATATGCTTTCTCTCTATATAAAGTCATATTTTATTTTACCAAGCTTTTTCTTATTTCAATGAAATTATTCCGGATTCTGCGAATGAAACAAATAGTTCAATCTGTGATTAAACTTAAAATTAGCTTTAAATCGGCTGAAAGGAAGTCTCAGAAATAGTTTTAAAAATTTGCAAATCACATATTATTCTTCGGAAGAATTCCTTTTCATTTAGTTTCTCTACTCTTTTCCATTTCTCATCTACCAAGTTCTCTAATCCATAGAACAGATCGTATGATAACATGAATATACAGAAAAACTATTCTGTATAAAGTTATTTGTAGTATATAAACAAACTTGGTTTAAAATTTTTGAAGCAATGCTAGAAATCCTAACTACGAATTTAAAAACAATAACATTAACAAAATAAATAATCTAAAAATGAAATTTTCAGTTACATATTCTTATATATTATTTTAAAAAGTATTGGTGAATTACAGAAGTAAGTTATCTTTCATAAAGTATAAATTTTTTGGAAATTGTACCACAGTTAAAAATTGAATATATTCTTTTAATGCTCTTTAAACTGCGAAATTCCATTCTTTCCTACACATCTATCAATTTATAGGACATTTTACTTTGACTTTTTATTTAAATTGTACTAGGGCAAAACAGTAGACTGTTGGAACAAGCTAATATAATCACGTATTCAACAAGTTTTATAACTCAACATTAGAGCTTTGAAGCCCAAACATCAATTCATAATGAAGGAATTAAGACTATATTGGACTTGAATTCGCCTTCACGTACCTTGAAAACTTAATTATCATGTAACAAGACCCTCTCATATTTTCTTCTGATATTGCTATAAATGTGTACGATTTTTATAATTTTTTTCACCCATATAATTTCCTAAGAAATTCCTCTATTCAAATAAACATAGGATACGCATACAACTTAAAATACCTTAGAATACCTCTGTGGAAAATACCGCAACCAATGTAACCATATTGCCTCAACGCCAGAGGGAGCTGCTCTCCATCATAACGATATTACTTTTAATAAGCCATCTGGCACTTCTTTGTTTGTTTTTGTACAAGGAAGTTGTAATTCGTTTCGGGTCGATTTAATCGGCCAAATTTATAGATATTTCTTTATTAAATATTTTAAAATTTAACTGCGTATGAATTTAGTGAGTGTCAGTGTCCGTTACTGGAACCATTAGTAATAGATAGTTAGCTAATTGCTATTTTTTCTTCATGGTGCATCGGCCGGGAACAATTCAAGAAACTTTTCAAGGCCGAGATGGACATGTAAGAGCCTGTGTCGTGAAAACTGAAAAGGGACTTTTCAGAAAACCAGTGCAACTAATATATCCCTTTGAACTCAATGAATGAAGTGCTTTTTCGTATCCTTTGATGATGAATATATTGTGAAAAAATTAATTGAAAATAATTTGATATATAATCCTAACTTTATACTTCAAGCTTTTATTCTTTGTATTACTTAAAATTTGAACTTTAATTCGTTAAATTAGCTTGTTTGCTTGTGTTTGTGAAAATTGTTATTTTCCCCTTTTCTAGATATAGTAATTTTGTTTATCTCAAAAGTAATCCAACTTTTAAAGTTGTAATATTGTTTGATTATAATTAAGCTAATGAAAATAATCTTGCATGTAATTTGTAACTTTCGTATGTGAAGCATTCAATTATTCATTTATTATTGTTGATTTGAATTAGAATTTCCTTATTTATGTATTTACTGTAGCAACTCTATAGATTCTATTGATGAACTCTGAAGAGTTCATGGTGGGGAGCTGTGGAAAATACCGCAACCGATGTAACCATCTTGCCTCAACGCCAGAGGGAGTTGCTCTCCATCATAACGATATTACTTTTAATAAGCCATCTGGCACTTCTTTGTTTGTTTTTGTACAAGGAAGTTGTAATTCGTTTCGGGTCGATTTAATCGGCCAAATTTATAGATATTTCTTTATTAAATATTTTAAAATTTAACTGCGTATGGATTTAGTGAGTGTCAGTGTCCGTTACTGGAACCATTAGTAATAGATAGTTAGCTAATTGCTATTTTTTCTTCAACCTCAAAGATTAAAAGGGGAAATATGAAGTAAATTTTTATATATAATGAATATATATATATAATTCTACGTAATTCTTCGAAATTTATGTAAAAATTGACCATTTTATATGATATTTCTACATATTAACCCTTATTAATACCCGTATTGAAGAAATAAGGCAAGAAATCATGCAAAAACACTCTCTTATACATCGGGAGGAAATACATCATCATAATGCATGCTTCTATCAATTAATTTTAGTCTAATAGCCCCAAAACTTTCATTCTTAATTAGATTATTGTAAAGAAAAACAATTGCATAACCCTATATGAAAATTAATTATTTGGCTTACAATATGCTGTTATTTCATGCATGTTTATACATCAATAATGTTCTGAGACTTAAGATTACTTTTAAAAAAATCGATTGTGAAGCTCAATTATAAGTACTATTTGAATATAGTGGAAAACCTAGTACAATTGGGTAATTATTACGAAAAATAACCAAAATATCTGTATTAAATTTATTTTGCATGTTAATTGTCGCAATTAAAATGTAATTAACAGTTTTTAATGTTGATATGTTTGATTTCAGGAAGACGTAGATTGAAGTAACCTACAATAGTTCAATCTTCTGAGTCTTATAATGACAGCCTTTGTATAAATGTCAATAAAATGGTGGGAGAAATGCATAACTCTCAAAACTGTGATTATGTATAAGGATAATAAATAAAAAAAATATGTTTCCATCTCGATTATTCTAAGTAATAATTAAAGATGCCCCGGGATAATCATTAAAATTTTACGACTCTGCTAGTTATGTATGACTTCTGGATACTTGACAAATCATCAGTAATAGCTATAAATTTTACTTTAAGTACATTAAAAAGAATTAATATCCAGAATAAACTTTATCTAGATATTTTGGTTACTTCTCAGGTAATAATAAAAACTGCGATACCCCTCCCCCTTTAAACGTGATGCCCAGGTTTTGTTAACTATATTTCATCTAACTGTTTTGCATTACATTCATAAGACAAATTTAAGAAAAATTAATAAAAACATAAATAATTTTAACTATTTTTATATATCAATCATTTATTTGTTTTTTTTTCTTCTTTTGATATTTTCTATTGCTTACATTCTTACTTCAAGTTATAAATACTTCTTTATGATTGTAAGATGATTATGTGAGTACACGCTAGCAAATGTTTTTAAATCAGCATTATTTTACACATAGTTGCAAAAATGCTTCATTTCTTATTTAGTTTACAAGACTGAAAATTCCTGACGGTTAAATTGCCTTCTTAGATTGTTTTAATAAGTGTAAAATTTTTCATGTGTGTTTCTATATGGATTACATGATTCATTTAATCTTTATGAATTAAAGACCTTTTTGGCATTCATATATCTATTTCAAAATATCAATTTTAAAGATATAGATGTTATATACATCTGACTTTCCGCTTTTGCAATCATTCAGTAAGAAGATATAGACTTTACAAGTTTGTACTTACAGAATTTCATAAAACAGTCTAACTATTGAAAGTTTCAGTTTACATTTTTAATCATCAAATAATTATTCTAATAAATATACTGAAAGTGTTTTTTCAATGTTAATTTGAACATATTCAGAAGCGTATTAATTATAGCTTTCTTAACTGAAATAAATAAACCAAATTAAAAAAAAATATTTTAATCATATAATCTCAAATTTATTTCATCAATTTGCATCATATCTTTCTTCTATGAAAAAGATATTTAAAAGGAATAAAGTTTATTTTAGATATACCAAGTATCCTAAGGAATTGAACAAATATTTCGGTAATTTATCATGCAATGAGGAAAGTTTAACTTATTTGCGCATATTTTGAGCAACGCATTTCGATATATAGGGTGAAACTTCTTGAATCCATTGAGTAGGGCAGTTTTCACATCATCTATCGTTTGAGAATTATTTTCAGAATTTTTTTCTTTAAATATATATATATATATATATATATATACTATTCAGAAAAATTCAGAGATACATATATTAAGGAAACATCATATCAATGATTTTATTATGCGTGTTACATTTTGTATTATTTTACAGCAATCATGAATATTCACTTCCAATAATGCAAAAAATTAATAGTTAAATTTTCTCTCTATAAAAAGTATCATCAACAGTTGACTCGAAAAAAAGAGGCCTAAAATTCTTTCTTATGATTGGTGCATCATGTGCCATTTTTCTTAAAGAAAAAGTTTTCACATTAGTAAATGGGGAATTTCCCAAATTTGGGAGTTTTGCATGTGCACGTAAAGGCTCAAATGAAACATCTCTTTGTTTCAAAATTGTTTTGTACAAAATGTTGAACTTAATTTAATAGTGGCTTTATTATTACCGGAATCATTATTTAGCGACTATTGCTCATGTAACATTTTAACTCGATATGCGAGAAAATATACAGATCTTAAAGCTTAAGTGTTGATCCATATGGTGTACCCAATTGCTGCGACAAATGCCATACGGATTTATGATTTGACTGGAATGTCTTTCATTGTGTTTCTTGTATAAAGTCCTATGTAGCAACTTTTAGTCTTCCGATCCTGGGCTTTCTTACCACCCAACATGTATCACAAAATCACGAAATGAGGTATAAGATCTTATCTTTCCTTAATATTGAATCATTCAGCTATTTATTTCTCTGAACTTCTATACATTTTTCATATATGGCAAATATTCAATATAAGTTTAAAGCAGCACAATTTTTAGAATGAGTGATAAACTCAATTGTAAAGAAAAACAAAATGACACAGTTTGACAATTTGATCGTGAGGAAAATGAAACGATAAAAATTAAGGAAACAGTGAGATTATATACAGATGATAAAATTCAACAATTAAAAACCAGTTACGCGCTATTATATTTTAAAGTTGGAGAACGGGAACTGTTAGGTTAGTTGTCTGGTTTTATTAACAACGAGATTGGTTAGATGGTGTAACACTAGAGGAAACACGAGGGCTATTACGTCGTACCTCGCAATTTGAAACCTAGGTCAAGTGACGAAGACAAAACCTGAGCTGGCACAACTCTCAACCAAACTTCCACACCATGCCGACGGGAGGACTTTAAGTTTCGGCTACACGGCGGATCTTTAGTGGCATCAAGGCTCCAATCCACAACTTTGAAAAAATCGTTGTCTGCGACCATGACCACTAGGCTACTATGGCTCGAGAACTGTTAGAAGAACTCTGTACATGTAAGAAGAAATCAGCATATCAAACAAACTTCAATTAATTTACATTTTTTCTTTACGTCAACTCACAGACTCAAGGGCTTAATTCTCTTTATACTTATCGTTAAATGGACCACGTTACGTTAAATAGATCACGGGGGGAAAGTTTTCTGTAAAAATAGTTCAAATTTTTACCACTAGAGGAAATTGTGGCGCTTAAAGAAAGACAAAGAATCAGTCAAAATCATTAAAACTTATTCAGTTACAGAATATTATCAACGTGTGCTTCATTGACATAAATTACGTGTTAAAAATGCATTATAGCGTGTTCAATGGTAGCGCGAAGAAACTCTCGAAGGTTTTCAGAAATATAGCTTTCAAATCAGATAAAGCCCATATCCTTCTTCCATAAATACTGTCTTTTAGGAATTCCCATAGCAACAAATAACAGATATTTAAGTCGGGGGAACGAGGAGGCCAGGCATCTGGAAAAGCTCTGAATGTTACATGATTCCCACCAAAGTTCCCTCGAAGCAATTCTTTGACATGGCACCCAAAGTGAGGAGTTACTCAATCGTGCGTGAAGACAGTGGTCTGCAAACATTGCTGTTATTGTAAATCAGGAATGACCTGCTGTCGAAGGAGTTCACTGTACCAAGCACTCGGGATAGAGCATGTCTTAGTGTCTCGAAGAGTGAGAGTTTTAAAGAAAAACGGTCCGAAGGTAAAATTATCTGTAACTCCACACCATGCAGTCACGTAATCAGAAAGCATTGGCTCTTGATGCAGGATATTAGGAGGTGAAGTATCCTAAATGTGGCAATTTTTATTATTCAAAGCTCCATCCAAAGAAAAGTGCGTCTCATCTGACCATAGAATGTTCCAAAGGCACGCGTCATTAACTTCCATTCTTGCCAAAAATTGGGAAGCGAAATCAGAGAGTGGTGGTCTTGGGTTTGCAACATTTGCACTACTTGGATCTGATACGAATAACATTTTAAAATGGATCGCAGAATGTTTCGTTCTACCTGCCACGGAATCGCAAACTCTCGTGACACTGATCGAGTACTTACTGTAGAATAGCTGGAACTAGAGGCTATTTCAACCACAGCAGTAGCGACTTTTTTGACAGTTTCATTTTCGGAATCATTTTCCTCCATCTTCCTGTCAGTTCATCCAAGTCTCCAGTCTCTTCAAATTTCATAATCTTCAAACCATTCTTACACACGGCATTTTTCTCAGTTTCTTTAAATGACGATATTCATGAAATGTAGCTAAGTTATTGCTTCGGTTCTGATGAAAAGTATTTTACCAGTAAAGTTCAATATTTTAAAAAAAAATTTGAGCTATTTTTATGGAAGAAATCATTTTTCCTTTTTCCATATAGTGGATATACCAAGTTTCATCGAAATCCGATTGGCAGAATGCGTTCTGCAGGGATCTAAATAGGGTCACTTTAATCATAAACACCATATATATATGTGTGTTTGTATATATATATATGGTCAACTTGAAAGCTCTATCCATTTGTGAAATGAAAGAAAAAATAATGAATTTTCTGAACATTTATTAATATTTATTTTACAGTATACTTTCCATCGTTTCTAGGATTCGTATGTAAACATTCCTGATGAGGGCCTCGAGAGTTAAATGACAAAAATTCGTCACATACACAATCTGTTTCTTCGGAAGGAAAACAAACTCATTTGGGACCGAATGATAAGTGGTGACGAAAAATGGATTATGTTTGAATACATCATAAGGAAATTGGCATATTTATAGCAAGTACTCTGTCCCCTCTATCTATAAATCGAGATTGAGGCTGAATAAGAGAAGACTGTGCAGATTGTGGGCGTCCAAGAATTAATACATTTCGAATTTTTGAAACAAATAAAAGCTCGATTCGGAGGTATACTGTCAACAAATACATGATTCAAACAACGCACTGAAAGAAAATATACGGGCAATGTCCAATATGATGCACATTATATTGCATCATGATAGTGCCAAACCACGTGCTGCTTTAGCGATTCGTCAAAAAAATCACAGAGCTAGGAATTTCTGGCGCTTCCACCATACTCCACAAATATAACACCCTCTAATTATCACTTGTTTATTTTCCGGCAAAAGTTTTTGAAAGGGAAAAAAACTCAAAACTATGAAGCATACATACATCTATCAATACTTGAGCTTCTCGCCTTTAAAATCAAGGCATTTTTCAAATATTTTACCTACAAATCACCATCACGCTGGCTAGTCTTCATAAGTAACAACGGAAAATATAATGTATAGTAATTATATTTAATTGAATGAAAAATTTATATTTTTTTTCACTTCACAAACAGACAGAACTTTCCTCTAGACCATATATTGAAGTTTTGGTTCTTAAGCAATGAGATTGATACTGCTGCAAAAGAAGGACATATGCGCCAATTTTTAGCGGCCAACAGCTATTAAACGTGAAACTTTCTCTTTCGAATGCAGTGCCTCTCGATTCTGTATACAAATCCGTACATCCATAGCCATTGTTAGCTTTAGAACAGTTATTTTTTTATCTCCAAAAAATTAAAAGTAAACAATGAATTGTTGTGAATTTCACATGAAATTGGGAAGAACTACTGTTGAAACTGAAATATTAAAATAAGTGTATGGCATCGAATGTTTATCGAGTGCGCGTATTTTTCAGTGGGTTAAGCGTTTTCAAGATGGTCGAGAACACGATGGAATGATTCACTCCTTTCCACATCAAAAATGGATGATTATATCGGAAAAGTTGGATATACCGGTTCGATCTGATCGTCGGCTAATATTCTTGAGAAGGCTAAGATGGTAAGAATTGACAAAGAATCCGTACGGTAAATTTTTTCACCACATGACAATGCACCGTCTCATTACGCTTTATAGCCAAGTACAGCACCCCTGGTGTTAGACCATCCACCTTATTTGCCGGATCTTGAGTCATGCGACTTCTAACTGTTTCCTAAGATTAAATCTGCTTTAAAAGGAACAAGATTTAAATCCGTTGAAACTGTAAAAAAGAAAGCGGCATGTGTCCTGAAGGAGCTGACAGAAGACTCCTAGCACTGTTTCGAACAACGAAGGATTCGCATGGAGCGTTGTAGGGATAAAAGAGGAGTGAATATTGCTGGTGATAATTAGTAAATATGTGCATGATATCAAAATAAAATATTTTACAGCATCATTCTTGGTATTTAATAGTCTCTCTTTACATCTCTCTCTCTCTCTCTCTATATATATATATATATATGCATATATATTTATATTGATTCTTAATAATAAGATTCTTTTTTTATTTTTATTTAATTTTATAAATTATATTTGCTATTTTTTCTTATAGTACTTTCTGATTTATTGATATTTAACTATATTATATACTTACAATACATAAGAAATTAATTGCTGATTTTCATTTAGTTTTGATTCTATTTAATAGATAGTATTGCCATCTTTTACCTAATATTTTTGACTTTATATCAAGAACCATTTTTTGACATAGTATTCACGTGTTGCTGTCGTTTATTGCAAGTTTTCTGATTTATTTTATCTTATAATCTGTTTTTAAATTTATTATAAAATAATTTTATTTCATTTTTCTTCTTTAGTTATAATTTTTTTAGATTTTTTTTAGGATTTCTAGTTTATTTTTCTTTTTAGTTACTTCTTCCGGAATATGATTTTCGTTTATCTCGGCTCATTAGCATCTTCTGTTTTATTACCGTTTTTATATAATATAATTGTTGAAGATATGAATTCGGTCAATAATTCTGGAAATCCCTGCTTATAACATTCTGCAGCCTATTACAACATTTGTTAAACTACATTCCATTATTTTACTTTTCTTCGATTTAGGGGATTTTCAATTTTTCAGTTTCTTTTTCTCTTTTATCAATACACTTAGTAGATAACATATTAATTTTCTTATAATTTTTTCCTTTTAAAAATCTTTCCATAATGTTTAGTGATTTTTTTTATTTGCATTATTATTCATTTTTCTTCATTTGTAATGATTTAATTGTACATTTATATATCTTGGTACATATGATTTTACTCAATAGTATAATAATGTTTTCATTCTCACTATATTAATTTCAATATAATATATATATAATGGCTCCGAAAAATCTTACAGACTTCCAGATGTTGAAATTATTTACTTGATTAAATCAGGAGCTTTAACTCCTTGACTCGCAGTGCAAAACGCAGTAAATTAATCTGAGGATGAATTAAATAGCTATTGTAATATGTGCTAATTAATTTAGCATTCTTAATTTAGGTTTAGGATAATTCAGCATTATTAATCAAGGTTAGCGCGTAAAAATTGTTCGCAGTATGACCATAAATGGACATAAAATATTACTGGAATTTTAAGGTTGTGTGATCTTTGCTGAGAAAATAATTGTTGAGCGTCATATATTAATTTATGAGACGCGGAAAAACAGAATAAACGGAATATGGAATCTGGTTAAGTTATAAATTAATTAAGTATATTTATATATTTGGAAGTTCTTGTTTACATACTTTAAAAAAGAAATAAACTCCAATGAACTTATCTTTCATCTGTAATAAATCGTTATAATTCTAACAATAGACTCACATTATCAATCTATACTGCAAAAAAAAAAATCTTCAATAAGGAATCTTTGAGACAATTTTACCGTTTTATATCCTGCATCTAAAAGAAAACTAAATGGTCTAATAAATTTGAATTGATTCAAGTATTAAAATTATGTCTTTCTCTCTCTACCACGAGATGTTTATCCTGAAAGTTTAGTAAAAACAGTCTGAGCCCTGGTGGATAAGTATCTACTGTGTAGTAATAATAGTAATAAAGCTGCAGATTATACACATAAAAACATGGGTACAACAATCAAAAGACGGAAATGATAATTACTTTTGCTAAGTACATACATCACAATAGCATACTTAGTATTCAAAAGTGTATTAGAATTTTTTTGAAAGAAAAGGATAAAAACCTGTATATACTTACCACAAGACCCTTGCCTCATGACTAAAATCCGTCGTTGTTGCGTGCATGAAGACAATCTTAACTGACATTCACTGGAATATGTGACTCCGTCATTACCACAGACGGGAGCGAATACTTCCGAACACGTCTCTCCACAACGACAGTAAGCTCTGTTTGTAGATTCGTCCACAAGGCATTGAGAGCCAAATGTGCATAGCATTTTGTTGCAAGGATCTGAAATTAAAGTCCCATTGATTAGTAACGTGGAGAGAGACTCCTAAGGTCTTTTATTTAAGAAATTGTGAATAAATTTAGAACAAAGGCGCAGTCATAATACTAACAAAATAAATACTTAAGTTTTATGACTATAACATTTTTTCTTGTCCATCATTCTCCCTCCTCGAACTTAAGAAAAATTAAATTAATACATAATTTTTCAAATATTAAAGAATTGAAATTTATTTTGTATTAAGGTTCCCGTGTACGAGTTATTTGTATTTTGTAAACATAAGGTGGATCTTATGGTATGTCTACTACCATCTCTGAAATTGTACTATTTTATCTATTTGAATGCTAAACATTGCACCCAAAAGAGCAAAAAATAATGAAGGCTTCTGCGAAATAACATTACCCCCTCCTCCCCGATGTTTGAAAATATTTTAGAATATTTTTAAAGACCAGAAAAAACCACAAACTAATTATTAAAATAATGATTAATTTTTTTAAGAAAAAGCGAAGAAAATACATAGTTCTGCAGATACCATTTTTATTTTCTGCTTTTTATGGACACACCTTTTACATTTAAATAGATAAAATAGTAGAGATTTGAGGACAGAAGTAAAAATTTCATAGGATGAACATATTACATTCACGATATGAAAATCCCTTAACGTCTTGAAAAATGAACATGGAGTATTTTTTAGGTACAAAAAATTGATTTTAGTTTGCACAATTTATATAACAAATTATGATGCTTTTTATATATACTGTAATGAAGGCGTATTAATATGTTAACATTAAGTAATTATTCTTATAGAAATTCTTTTCTGAGATTGTTAAGTATCATTAATGGAACATGAAGCCAATTATTTCTATGAAATGTATATTGTTCCCTTAAAACTCATTAAATTATTTCAATTGTAACCTTTATGGCTAGTGCTTTTCTATTTGTTACCCTATTTTCATTTTTTTGTTGAATATAAATATGTGTGACGTCTGCGTAATGCATTTTTGTTTCAATTGTTCTCTTGTGTAGATAGTGTGCTAAAATCTGAAGGAAATGGCGACCCACCTGAAGGTGAGATGGCAGCCCTGAGACAGAATTTCATTTAATTTTTTTTCATACTATATCTTGCTTATCCTTGTAATATTATGCTACATACATTAAGTAAAAATATATTTTCTATTCAATAGGACGAAGTTCTCTTTCCTACATCCTTGCCATTTTAAATGTTCTGATCAATCTAACATTTTCTTAAATAATTTAAAATTAAGATGTTCTTTATAATATCTTAACTTCTGATGTTTTTTGAGTCATTAAATATAAATTCCTACAGGATTTCTAATTCTCATGACAATATATCTCAAAATGAGTATTTTAATGTATGCATTAAATTTTTACAATAAATTTGAAGGTAAATATATTTTATTCAACGTATTTTGAAATTATTTTCATCATATAATTACAGAATATTAAATTTGAGATACAGCAGAATTTATTTATAATCGCTTATGACTGAAATTTAATTAAATTTGCATTTACCGCAAGGCATTGTAAAGTTATATCTGAAGTATTTTGTTCATACTTAATTCTTAATCATTCCTTTCCCTAGAACAAGTAAAATAATAAAGAGTTATTGTCTTAAATTGTGAAAGAAAAATAAGTAATTTCATATGAAATAAGTAAAAATGATAAAAGTTTTAGTTCATAACATGAATTAAATTAATTTTAATTGGAATTAATTTCTTAATAATTTATTAAGATATTTGTTTTTCGAGTGAATGAAATATTTGTTAATTGCTTATTACATACTAAAATACCATTAAACATAGTTAATATTTCTTGTTTAAAATAAATTTATTTATCGGATATTAATCAGTAATTTAAAGTGTGCCTACTATAATTTTTTTCTGCCATGAAACTCTATCCCAAACATGCACGTTTTTAAATATTACAATTGGGATGGTCATGAACATTTTAATGAATTTTTAACGTATATAGGTGAACTTTGATTTAGATAAAATAAAGATAGCGAGGATGTATAAAAAAATCCACGATCTAGATAATGTATTGTTATAGACGTGAAATTGTTTTGACGATCTTTATCAGATGGGATAAAACATTCTATTTTAGAAATAAAAATGGGTAGAAATGATGAAATACATTCAAGAGTAAATATCTAAGACAATGAAAAATATTTTAATCGATAACTTGCCATTAGATAAATATATATAGAGAAAAAAAACTCAAAACCATATAGAATAGCATGCACGATTTTGATAGAGGAGCTTATTAAAAGTTTGAATTTAATATCAATATAGAAAATTCACATAACATGGTTGTTACATTCCTAATAACGTGCTAAACGGGAAAAAATAATGCAATAAAGATAATTAGCTTCCAAAAATTAACAACAAAAATACTGTAAGTTTTTTTTACTTGTACAAATATGTTAATTAAAGTATTTTTTATTACAAGTATAACGTATTGATATGTATTAGATAAAGTATCTTCGTCAACATTCGTATGTACCAATAACCGAGAAAAATTTCTTTATAACAAGACATCATCATTTGAGCATTCTTCAGCTTTTGACTGTTTTACACGATATACGTTCCATAAAATTAATCTGTTATTGAATATTTTTCCTTTTAATTGAAAAATCTTTATAAATTCTTAAGTTTTGCTTGGAATTTGTGGAATTCTCTTAAAAGGTATGCTTTTTATGATCCAAATACCTTCAATTATAAGACACATCCAATTGTTCAGCTAAATATATGACAGTTTTAACTTCTTAGAGTAAAATATTTAATTTCTTTGTTTTCGTTTGTGTTACTGCCTACTGAATTATATACATATAATAGAATAAAATATTTAATTTTGACATATGTAACACGAAATCATGTTACATATGTCACTTATGAAAATACTGCTTCACCAATGTCTTTTGACATTGGCAATTCTTGGATAGCTTCTAAAATCCTATTACCAAAACCTTTCAAACTAGTTACTACTTCCTAGACAATTAGGAAATTCTACTATTGCATTCCAATAGTTATCTGCTAACTTACTTAGATTTTTAATTTCAATACATCGCTGACATTGATTTTTCCATCAGGCATGTAATAAGGAAAGTTTTATTTCGTTTCTGGATTAGTTTATGAGATCACATTATAGTTCAAACTGCTAGAAATTCCTCACTCTACCATTTCATCCATAAATTAGTCACTCACTTTATACAAAACTTAATATAATTATTTTTGACGTCTTAAATTTAATGCTTCTCAAGGGATAAAATGAAACAAAAGCATAAATCTCACATCAAATGACACTTATTAGTAGTTGAGTATGATCCAGCCCTATTTAATATTTTAAACATCAACATTCAATATATTATATAAATATTCATATACTAAATATAGTATTATGTATAAATACATCACACGTTCAAATGAAAAAAAAAAGATCAGAATTGAAGTTAATTTAAATAGTAACAAAAAATATAGCTAATGGTTTACTGAAGGGATACACTCGAATCAGAAAGTTGTTACACTAGTAAGGAATATAATGACAAAGAACAAATGTTAATTGACTTCTTAGGCATTAGTGCAAGCAAAATTCGAGTATCCATCAAACGGCCAAAGAGAACTCAGGTTATTAGAGACAACGATGAATGTATTGGTACGAGATGTTTTATACACATCTAAAGTGAACTTATAAAGTCCCAACCATCGACAAAAGATAATAAATCCTGACTGATCCTGGAAGAAAATCCAAGTGTTTAGTAGAGGACAGTTGTTCGATCATCCAGAATAAAAATCTTTTTCCTCTTCTGCGGTCTTCTTTGATGACACGCACGGGTACAGATACAAATAACACACATGTATACACAAAATTTGCTTATCTGAGCACACACAAATATTTTGTCTTAACGTGTCACCTCAACAAAATGTGACACGCTTGCAAGTGGTTCGAGGAGGGCCGCTACATACTCCCATAGGAATATAACATCATCTGGCTAGAAAAAGTATTTCTAATTTTGAAGTATTAGAAGAATGAGTAAGCCATTGACAAAAGCATTCATAATCACTCTGGATAGACTTCTTATGGTCCTTGACAAATTTACACGTTTCAAAAAATTTATGCAGGTAGTTGTTGCTATAAAATTAATATCTAGTTAAAAGCATTTGTCAGTTTTTTTGAGAACTTGGTAGCTGTAAAAAACATCTCATACAATTCACATGTACAAATACGTGTGATGATTTCAGTAACCCGGGTGAAAAAAATATTTTGTTAGTAGCATGATTCGTTGATGGTACTGGTAGAGGTGCTGCATGGTACGTCTGATATTTTCCTGATACTTGGATTTATTTTCTGTGGACTCTGGAATTGGCAGTAAAACTTTTTCAGCATTCTAAGTGATGTCCCATTCAACTGAGGAAGCGCTGGTATCAGTTTTAATACTGAAACACATTCCTAAAAAACTAAGGGTAATGCGTCCATCAGGTTAGAATGAGGCTGACTGGAGATGTATAGTGTTTAGCGACGAATCTCGCTTCCAATTGTGTCCTGACGATCATCGAAGACGTGTCATGAGACTCCTGGGAAGCGTGTCGATCCTGCTTTCCCTATTGCACGCCACACAACCCTCGACCAGAACTTATCGTCTGGGGTACCATTTCACTTGATAGCCGGACCCCTTTGGTCGTTGTTAGAGGCATACTTACAGCACAGTGATACGTCAACGACATTCTGAGACCTGTTTTGCTACCATTCCTTTTGCAGTACCCTGGCCTTATTTTTCAGCAAGGTAATGCCAGACCACATACTGCACGTATTGCTATGAACTGTCTTATAGTTTTCCAAACACTTTCTTGGCCTGCCAGATCTCTCTTCAATCGAGCATGTATGGGATATGATGGGAAGGCGACTGCATCTACCAGCGAATGTTGATGACCAGCCCGAAAATTGGAGCAAATTTGGCAAGAAATACCACCTTATTGAGTTCGATACTTTGTAACTATGTAACTCTGAAATAAATTATTCAATTTTTCTGAAATTGTAATCATTTTCTATTCCGTACATATATCTCCTATCCGGCAATTTGTGTCTCCATCGGACTACTTCTTGGTGTGTCGCTTTTTATTCTCATAGAGGGTATATCGTGATAGCAACAGATTTAATTCTCCCTTCTTACAGGATTTAATAAAGGATAGATAATATTATACCCTTGTTTCCAAATCTGTGTTGGATTTGAGTAAGGACTGTATATCTTCATGTGCTACTTGCACTAATACCATGATAGACAAGGGACTTGTGATCGGTAAATACTATAAATTTGCGACCATCCAACATGAGTCTAAATTGTCATATTACTGAACGGATAGCCAAAAGCTCTCATTAACCTTTAATCACTTAATTATTGAGAAATTCGTTTCTCTCTTCTTACCAATATCTCTTCCCCGAGAAAGTATTCTAGAATTTAATGCCGAAACGAGCGCATGATATAATTTTGAGAACCTTCAGAAATACTAGGTCTTAAAAACTTAGATTCTATGTGTACAAACCATATCTGGGGATCGTGTTTCCAAAATGGAGACATGCGAAACCACTATGCATTTTTCAATTAGCTCCTTTCCTTCCAGGGTAATTTTATGAAAGATTTATTCAAGAAAACACTTAATAGAAAGATACCACGCAATTACGCCGTAATATCTAATACAAGAATTCATGTAAAAGACAAAGATATTAGAGATAACATAATTGCTCAGACTGCTGTGAAAGAATGGAAAATTTTCTTACGAAATAAAAAACTCAATAGATAGTGTATACAGCAGATATTTCATATATACAATGTCTGAAATTACAAAACTTGGAGAACTCCTTACAGTTCTGTGAATCCAGGTCACTAATGTAAATGAATAATAATATGAGGAAGCATGCATCTCACTTCAAATGCCTCAGAAAAGTAGTTGCGAATGATTCCGGAAAATATAGTAGGTGATTCAGGAAATGTAATCAAAATCAACAGCAGCTGATGGATAACTGAAGAAACATAGCTTGTATCAGAAAGCTATGTCACTAATATGGAACTCTTCAGAATTCTCAGAACTCAGAATTTTTGTCAGGGAGAAGGAAATCCGGACGGATTCAGGAGGGAAATGAAATCGTATAAATGGTGGGGGACAGTATTTGGATCTCCAAGCTTAAAATTCCTTTTCTACTTCTGATGTATTCCATTGATGACTGCACGGGTATAAATACCAATACCATGTTTGCTCAAGGTGGTAAGGTTGGATATCTCCTCATGGAGAAATATATTGTTCTAATGTGCCTTTTCATGGCCAGAAGAGAATGTTGCAAGCGGCTCGAGGAGGGCCAATGTATATCTATATTATTTTGATCCAGCAAATGAAATGAGTAATTTAAATTCGGTGGTAAAACATGTTTCGAAATTATGTGTTTAAAAGCCATTGGTGGTTGGTTGTATTATATAATATTAACAGAACGTTAAAAGATATTTTTGCTCTAAATAGTTTTACCACTGGGTACAACATAGTCTTAAAAATATAGCATAATATCTCAAGGACTTTTGTTTCCTACTAATATACCAGAAATTTTCTCTTATTTAGATTTCCGTTGCACTCGAAGTGTCAGATATTTATATATTAGCTTAGTTTTTCCCATGAGATTTACTGAATTATTTCTGAATATTATTTGTATTAAGAAATACTTTTGAATACTAATATTTATATATACAGTATATACTAATATTCATATACAGATTATATACAGTATACTAATATTCATATACAAATTATGTACACAATACTAATCTTTATGTACAGAAGGTTGTCTTACAGAAGGTATACAGAATGTAGTTTCCGATTTTTTTGATGAAAAATGGTTTGCAAAACAACCAAACTAGCTTTTGCTGGCAACAAAGGGAGAGTTAACAGCAGATTTTGGTTTAAAAAAGCTTCAAAATTGTGTAATCATAGCAGTGCCGCATGCAATATCATATATGAAAAGGATTTATCTTTCCTTCACTAATAAAACGGCACTTAATTTTAAGAAATAATTTTCATGAAAGTTTACAGAAGTATTAATAGTAAAAAAAGCTTTTAAAACTTTAAATGAACGAAATTCCTCTCTACCAAAAGAACTAAAAATAATACACAGAAAACAAAATGGTGATAAATATATATTAAATTACTTTCTAAAATTCAAGGATTTTTTTCATTTGTGACTTGAATAACAACTCAATGATGTAGATCAACATAAATAATTTTAAAATTCACCGAAACATCAAAAAATAGTAGAATGTATAAATTAAGTATTTTAACGTGAAGACTGCTATCTATCATTCATCAGAAAACTTAAGATATTCATTGTCATCGCATTTGTTGTTTCCAATTGTTTATACATCGAAAATAAGAACTAAGTTTAAATTAAATAATGCAAATGAGTGTATTTTAGAGAAGTCCATAATTCATTCATCATTTTGTTTATTAATAAAAATAATACATAAGTAATATTTGGGAAGAGTTTTAGAATCAAGAGGTTTTTCCTTTCTGTTGGCCTTTACAAGTAAATGAGGAGTTTTAATTCTTAAGCAATTTTAATTCGAGGAATTTTAACTCTTTGACAGCAGCTCCTAATAATTCTATAACTATCTTTCTAACTATATAACTATAATCATTTTATCATAATTATAATCATCCTATAGCGAGTCTATAATTTTTAATACATATTATTTTGTGAAGCAATATAATTTTAAATTTAAAAGAAAAAAAAATCATATATTTTGCCTCTTGCAGGACGATAACTCTCTAGTATATAACAATAAAAATTAACATTCGTCTGTTGTAAGTCACAAAATGAATTAATCCAAATATTTAAATTGTTATATCTTCAAAAATATATTAAATTTGCTTAGAATTTAAAAGTTTAATACTTGTTTGATAGCACAGCTAAACTGCTTGCAATAAATTCCTTATAACATTGTTTTAGAACGCAAAATTTTGATTTATCATAAAATATTTCGAAATATACAGAGGAAAGAGAATAAGAAACCCACATGGCTTGAATGACATTCTTTCATAACTGTTGTGTAATGGAATGAGTTAAGGTTTATAAGACCTATTATTATAAATGCGTGGATAAATATTCCTTTTGATAAAATATTAGTCCTGAAATATTTTATTGTTAAATGTGGCTTTATAATTATAATGAAAACAATACTTTTATTGCGTTATATTATATTAATTTTCTTGTACAGTTTTTCAAATAGAAATTTTTTTTTAAACGAATGTGTTAATTTTTTTAAAAAAATTAACAAATTTTGACGTTTGAAGCTTCGATGTAACTAATCGCATTATTCAGAAGTTTTTCAAAGACATAATAAATCAATTGTGTAACCGTACTTTTATAAAAGTTACAGATCAAAAGAGGCTGGGAATATAGTATGTTTACAATATACCACAGACATTTGAAAAGTGATAAAGATCTGTAATGTGAAAAAGTTAGTTGGGCAAAGTTAGTAATGCGAGAGAATGAAAAGGTTATTAGTAAACATTTTTAACATTGATTAAGTCAAAACATCTAAGCAAATTTAAAAAGACATGTTACTCTAAATAAGGCAGATTTCAACCCTTTAGAAAATTGGTAAAAATTTAATAATTTCATACAAAGAAGGTAAAATTGTAAATCCTCTAAAACAGAGCTGATAAAAACATATAGAATTCTGCAATGTATCATCAATTATAGCACCAATAGCATTTAAGAAATCAGTGTCTTTTAGGTTTTGTTAAAGAGAGGGAATTTTCTTATATTTTGGGAAGTTTATAAAAGTGCTTCATTTTCTGAAATGAATGTGGAACATTACTTATTTGCTTTTCAAAACATGAATAAATGATATATATATATTATTTTCAACAAATTAAATTACACTCAAAAATATTTAAATGGCTATAATATGAACTTTTATTAATATCGTTTCTACTTTTTTTTCATTATCATTAAAATGATACAAACATTTAAGTAGAAAGAATAGTCATAGATTGATTTTTAAGCGGTTAATTAGAATCACGATAACTTTTTAGATTCTTCCGAGCATTAAACTCTCTTATTTACGTATAGATTTTTCATTCAAATTCTATTGGATGTCGATCATAAAGATCATTCTAATAACTACTTAAGATCTGAAATAGTTCTGAAGAATCCTGAGCTTTATTAAATGTAATGGTTATGTTTTAATAATGTAATAAATTAATACAACTGTTTAAAGTTTCAAGTCGGTGAATGTACCCATTTCTAAATCAAATTTCATTAAATTACTGTGAATAATGAAATGCAACTTTTAATACTATCTTAAAGCCATATTTTGAGAAATTAACATTGTTGTAAGATAACAAATAAAGTAAAAAGGAAGCATAAGCTATGTAGAAATTCCAAAACTATATTAAGATGAATTAAATGAGTTACGTTATTTATTTATAGTTAATACATACACACACATATGATATAGTTTCCTTTTAGCTTCATTAAGCACAACGTGGTTTTATTTATTATGAAAAAAGTGAATTTCATAATGCAGGCCTAAAATATATCAATCAACTACCAAATCAATAGTTTAAAATATTTCAATGCAATAATGAAGCAATTTTCTTTATATTAAAATAACGAATAATGACTTCATTGTAATACCTTAAGAAAATTTTAGAGGTATTATCTTAAATTTTTACACTCAAGCTATTTAGTTTACAAGAATTTTAAACGAAGTCGACCATTATTTTCTTTGTTACAATACCTGACATCCAAAAACAATAAATCCGAGAAATAAGAGTATTCGTTAAAAATCGTTAAAATATGTTCATAAATAACTCTTCAAATAATTTATTGTTCCTGACACTTTTATATATCTTAAATCCTTATCTGATTTTAATCTATAAATATATGTTACTATTGAATATCACATGATATCACTCTTACAAAATTTCTTCGAGTCTAGTTATATGTCATGTAGGATGATTAAATGTTATGTACTCTATGTATCGTACTCAAATATATAACAGAAAACATATTCCAGATAATTGTATTGATGCGAGTTCAAGCTCATATTTTCAAATTGAGAATTTGGTTATTTTTATGGATTCAAATGATTGCAGTTTCAAATAAACAAATACTTACATTCAAAAATATGTTTCAACTAATTCTGAAAATAGAGATGGCCAAGAAAGGTAAACTACGGAAACTACAGCAATTCCAGGAATTTTATGTACATGTATATTGCGTAATTCTGCTTTCACAAATAAATATACTTCATTCTGAATCGCTTAAAACAAAGCAATGCATCTTTGACGAAAGGAGGGATATTTCGGTAATATCAGTAATAATAGTCAAGAGACTTAGTTTTTGAGTCTCACCTTCAAAAATCATTAAAAGCTTTGTGAGATAATATTTTATCTTGATAAATGATAACTATTTTGAAAAGTAGAAAAAAGGCTAAAGAAAATGCTTTATTTCAATCATGTCAGCAATTTATGCTGTTTGTCAATGTAAAGTTATTTCTTTCTTAAACTTTGTCAAATAATGATATCAAACTCATATACATCCATTTGTTTTGATTTGGGGAATGGTATAACGCTCGAATGACATACTAGCGATTCCTTGCGAAATGTCTTCAAAAATAATTTGTAAACAATCCCTATACTTGATGGTTTAGAGTCAATTACATTCCCATAAATTAATTAAAGAATTATTAATTGCATGTAATAAATTGCACTATTAAGTTACTTTTCAGAATTAAATAATAATGAAGTATAACTACTTCTCATCGAAGGTGTTTAGTAACGAAATCTTCTTCAGAAATTTCCGATATCGTTTGATCAATATTTGATAAGTTTGGAATTGTTAAAGTCAAATATATTGAAATATATGAATTAAGCACAAATTTAGAAATATAACATCTTTTTACAAGGTGACACACTTTACAAAATTATAATTTTGGCTCTGTTCTCAAAGACGTTCTGCATAAAAGAATCAAAACAATATTTAGTTTCGACAATAATGTGAACTAAATAACTTATTTTTCTTTATTTTTATTTAAAAACAATTTATTAGTCTTTTTATATTTATGGTGCACAAGACGCACCATATTTATTTAAAAATCGTATTAATGAAATACAAATAATATTAAATACTTCTGCCAAACGAATTATGTAATAATTACGAGTTATCAATCGCAATTTTAGCGATATTGAAAAGATACTTATCATCCATGGAAGATAAAACATTTAAGAATAACACAAAATTACACAATTGCATACTTTTAAGACTCAAAACTATTTTATGGTCACACAATTTATCTAAATTATATTTCAGATTCTTTACTCAAACATGTGCAGCATAGATCATTTTAAAAAAAACACCAGGAATCTATAATAGTACAAACTAAATATAAGCTTTTATTTTCTCTTATTTTCATTTCAAAGCAAGTTATCTATTATATTTTATTTGTAGACAACGTGTCTCAAAATATATACTTTAAAATTGTTCAATGTTTATTTAGATATTCTTTAAAGAAGCATAAATAATGTAATACACTTCTATCAAACGAATTTTGTAATGATACGAATTGCAGTCGGATTTATAATAATAGCTCCTGGTGTACTCTTTCTTCACACGGGTGAAAAAGAAATGTAACGATTAAAAAGGAAAGATATAATTTTTTTTTTAAAAAATGACCAATTTTTAAAAAAATATTTTGAGTAATTTTGAGGAAAAAAATAAATGTATTCCAAGGTAAGGAGGATTTAGTAAACAGAATAGCAAAAGAAAGTTATAAATATAGTTGTATTGCCCGTTACATCTGAAAGAAAAGATATACAATAAAAATAAAAGAGACAACACAATTTAATAATTGGAAAATTAATAAATGGATTTGCTTTTATTAATATTTTGCATATAAAAATAATTCTTCATCAAGTATCCACAAATAAAAGATTAACTCCCCACAGGTAATAAATATTTATAATATTAAAGTATAAAAAAAGATTGGGAAAATTGCTGTATTTTTTGGAAAACACAGAAAAAAGGACAAATAAACTAGTGGAGACTCATGTTGACGTTTAGTTTGTTCATGATGACATTTATCATGAATAAAAAAAATATATGGTAGAAATATGTTTATGGCTTCTTCCTCGCATCAGGAAGGCATATTAAAACATTTGGAGTGATATTATCATAGGCGAAGATTTGTATAAAGGACAGACAAATAAATATTCAAATTACATTTTAGGATGCCTCGCTAAAGTGTGAAAGGAACCGTGAGTATATTTCCACCAAAGAGTCCATTTTTTAAGCATTTTTTTAAAATCCATTTTTTCACCATTTTTTACAATAAAAAGATTGCCACAATATGAATTTACTTCAACTTTTTTTTTATTTTTGAAATTAATTATCTCTATTTTTAAGTTCTTTCTTCCGTGTTTTTAAAATTTTTTCACAATAAACAATGTTGAAAAATTACAATTTTTGAACCATGGAAGGTTGGGGGGGGGCCTAATTAGACAATTTTTGAGAAGTTTTTGAAAATAGAACTAAAAAGCTTTAATTTTGGATTTTTTTTTTAAAAAAAAAATTAATCGCTTTATTCAGAAATCAATCGATCCAAATGAAACGAAAATCATATAGTAAAAATAATGTACATGTAGCCTCCATTTAAAAAAAGAACGAGGAAAATTATTAATTTGTGAGTTTTTTAACTCCATAGGCAGTGAGCGAATTTTTATCCCCCCCACTTCGCTTTTGCATAAAAATTCCACTCCGCTAATCATAGTTCTAATGCATATTACGTCACGGTCTGTGTGTGTTTTTGGTTATTTAGTACTCGTCATAGATTCTTTCCGAGATAATAATATTTATTAATTTTTTTTGTACCATATTAAAAAATGCTGAAATACTTTTTTAAAATTTTGATTGCAATTCATATATATTAATTATTTTTATTTAGCATAATTACTCATTAAAATATTTTAGGCTTAGTTATTTAAATTTTAAATTCAGCTGTGCGAAGGAATTAGATGTAATGTTCATTCTTAATAAATTTTAATTCTTGTTCAGCGTGATGTATCATTTCATTATTAGTTATAGCTTCATAAAAATTTCATTAATTTGATCTTATTATAAAATTAAATATTATAAATCCATTAGTTTATAAAATTATTTTTTTAAAAAAAATTATGTAAGATCTAAAAAAACTTTAATTAACGAACTTAAACGAATTACGTAATGCTTACGAGATATCAATCGCTTTCTATTATGAATTTTTATTAGATAAAAGACACAGATTAATCTACAATTATTAGAACGTACAATAGCTCCAGAAAAAGTTCAAATCTGTAACAAGTTATTTACTGATTACTGCATCTTATAGAATCGTACAATTTATTTGAACACAAATTCTTCATAAGTATTCTGGACGCTCATGTTATGAGAGAAATATGATTTTAATATTGATTCATTAATACGTAAGTATAATCGGAAAAATTGTTTATTATTGGTTTTATGAATTTTTTATTAATAGCTGCTATTTTAATGATAGGTAATTTTGTGACAATATGACTTCAATTTTCACAAAATTTCTTAAAGTTACTTCTTCAAAATGCTATTCCTGCAGAATATAAAAATACAATGTTGACTGGTAATTTTTAACAAATCATGATTGCTCGTTGGTCTCTTAAATTTGCAAGTAAATTTTACAGTAATTGTGAGAGATTCAAAATGTGTCAAAATAGTTTATGTCAACAACTATGCTTCAATATTTCTGTGATAGGTTAAAAATAATAATGTCAAAAATAGAACATTTTAATAGTTAAGTATGCAATCTCTTTTAACTAAGTAGCAAGTTATCTCTAGTGTATATCTACTTTTGTCAGCATGAACGATCAGACGACTTGTGTTCCATAAAAATTAAAATAAGGTTAAAAAGATAATGCTACTTTTCCTAATTTTACATGTTTCTGAATGTAATTAAATTCTAAACTTAACTTATTTCAGATTATATATTGGCGTGTGTATAGATATAAAAATATGAATGTAATTGTTAATGTTAATTGTACACAATTTAAAATTTTACAAAATCAGACTAAATTACAAATTACAAAAAATAAAACCAAATTTAAGAAATATATTAAAAATGATAAACTGTTATAATTACTACAGAATTAAATGAAAAAAAAAAATAAAGTTTGAAAGGAACCTCACTACAATGTTAAAAAAAACCCTGAGTTAAAATACCTAAAAATTAGAATTCAGATACTTGAAAATATGTATATATATATATATATATATATATATATATATATATATATATATAT
>BMAW01004130.1:182271-221790 GCA_019974015.1 Nephila pilipes
TATATATATATATATATATATATATATATATATATATATATATATATAAATGAGTGTGTGTGTTGTACATTTTACAAACATAATTTTAAAAGTATTTAAAATAATTTAGGGGAAAAGAAAAACTAAATAATTAAAGAGAGATATATCTTAATATCCAACTTAAAAAATACTTTTAGAAATCAAACAAAAGTTTATTGAAATAAACTATCTAAAATTTTGAGCCCTAATACACCCTAAATATTTACTAACAAACTCTTTGAAAATCAAAAAATTTAAAACAAAAGAAAGTTAGCCAGTATTTAAAAAAATGGATATATATATATATATATATATATATATATATATATATATATGTGTGTGTGTGTGTGTAAATTTTCTGTAACCACTTCTAATCTCTCAAATTTAGTGAAAAGATAGAGAATACATAAAGAAGATGTTTTCAGAGAATAAATCATGGGTGCAAACGATTGTATCAGCCCTTTTGTAAAGGGTGGTACCTAGTTCCATCAATAAAGACATTACTCTTTCCTACGTTTTGTACAGAACTTAGTGGAGAATGCTGAATGTGGCACATTTGCCACATTCAGCATGGTAAATGTGGTAGATGGAGAATACTTCGACATTAGTGAAAGATTCAGCTACAAAATTGGAGGAAGCGTCAAGCAGTGCTTTGAGAACGTGCCCTACACGGGGGATTGCGCGAATCTCACAGTATGGTTCGTCAAATCTGACGAAAACTTTCTGCAATGTTATCCATTCAAAATTTGATTGTTTAGGAGTTGGTTTCTGTTAATTTGTCAGAATGAGAAGTTTTCGCCCTGCAATTTCTTGATCGAATTGAAATGGTCAATGCATGGCCATGGAACATTTGTGGAGAGATGAAGCTGGTTTACATCTCAAAGGTACTGTCAATACTGAAAATTGAAGAATATGGGCAAAAGAGAATTCGTTCCGAAAGCAACTATTATTTTTCGATTCTCAAAATGCCACTTTGTAGTGCGGGTTTACTCAACATTTACGGTTAGCTTTTCTTTTTTTCATTAGATTAATCCTTCGAGTCCTGTCACTTGTACAGTCATTGAGATACTTTATGAATATCTTTTAATTCTTAACTGTATAGTGATGCAGATCTGCATCGTATATTTAAAACCTCTCAACACTTTATGTAGCAAACTTTGATTTTTTTTTTTTTTTATTTTAGGTTTACCTAAGCTATTTTATCGTTTCGGATCGCAACTAAAATCTTTGACATTTTTGTTTATCTAAGACAGTTTTCATTGTTGGAGCGCTGAATATAATTTCGTTTCGGCGGGTGTTACGAATTAACTTATTTATAAAGAAAGTATAAAATTATACAGAAAAATGGTTTCCGGATAGAAACAAGGTAAGAGAAACGAATAATAATTATATTTTTGCAGGAACTTATAAATTTCTACAAGAAAAATGTAGCTTTTTAATGATGATAGATACCTTATTATTTTGAAAATTATATATATATATGTATATATATATATTATGTGATTTTTTTGTACTTTTCACATTATCTACACCCATATCCCGGTTGATTTTAATTTTTTTTATTAAAAATAAAAATTCATGCATTTAAGGGTTAAGCAACCTCTTCATCTCAACATTGCAGAAGCGCAGTTGAATGGGTAGCACATTTTTTATGCAAGATACTCCTCGGAACATTTCAAATCCAGTGAAGCAGCTGCTCAACATTCATTTTGGAAATGATAAACTTATCAATCGCACAGCCTGTCAGTCATAGTACCAGACCTGAACTCTTTCAACTTCTGTCTGTGGAAGCACCTTAAAGAAACTGTTCGGAGCTAAGATTACGAGCTTAGCTAAATTGAAAATACATAGTACGCAATAGATTCACAACATCATAACTGATACACTACAATTTGTTGTGTATGTTTTGCGCTAACAACTTGTGCCGGAAAACAACTGACAACATATCAAACATTTCTTAATTAAGCCATAGCAGCTTATTCACGACTACCTTTTTTTGTTCGTTTTATCACTGTTTGTTTTTCTTATGGTGTTTGGCCTGAGGAATATTAGAAACCGACATTTTCTTTCTACTGTGGCACCACATTGTCGTGGTGGACAGGCTTTGAGCAATGAGTGGCACAACATGTCCAGTCTTTCAATTAGCCTTTTATGACTAGTACAACGCCCTTTATCGGTCCACTTATTATATATAAAAAAAGACAAACACCAGAAATGTCGGAATGATGTAGAAATTGAAAGAATCAATGCAAAAACATTTGAAAAAATAAAGGAAATATTACTTCCAGAACTACTGGATCAAATATCTCTTTAAGTAAAATATGTTATTAAAAATGGTAATAAAACTAAAATTACCTTTGAAAAAATAAAGTAATTAAAAATAATTAAAAAGACAATACAAGCTAGAATAATTCCTTAAAAATATGTATATATATATATATATATATATGTGTGTGTGTGTGTGTGTGTAATTTCTTTTAAATAGTACTATTGAATTATGTTCATAACACAGTCGAACACAATTTCATTTTTATAGAATTATTTTATTGTAGTGAAGAGAGAGACCATTTTCACTCCGCCGTTGGTTACAGACTATCGCATCACAAGAACTCAAGCGAAGAATAAAAAGAAAATGTGTTTTTCATTGTGTTTTTGATTATATATAAGGGAAATTTCATTTGAAACGTCAGAAACACGTGGTATGGATGGATGGATTTCTGGAGAAATTATAATAATAGACAGGGGATCTAAAGGTATTGTTTTGACAGATTTATAGTCGGTTTAAGCGGATTTAACCAGTTTTAAAAGCGTGTGACCTAACAAATAAAAGGATTCTTTACGAGGGGATCAAGAAATACGAATGAACATTATCTTTTAAACAAGATAATGGGCAAATTTAGTAAATTAAATTATTATAGTGAGAAATGAATGGGAATTAAATTAGATCATTACACACACACACACATACACACACACACACACACACACACACACACACACACACACACACACACACATATATATATATATATATATATATATATATATGATATTCTTTAATGAAAGGTGAATATAAATAAGCTTTATGAATTATAATTTATGATTTATAAAAAATTAAGATACTTTATTCATACACTGCTGACCATTAAGATTGCAACACCATGAAGGAAAGCAAATACAAAAATGATATTTATTGTATGTAAACAGTACGGCATGAAGGCAAAATTATTAAATTTACAAGCAGTTTGGGGGCGTACAGGAGTGCAATATTAATAGAAAGAGCTGCCACTTATTGGCAGCTAAAACGGCCTTTAACCGGTTAGGTATCGAGGCGAACTGGGCTTGGATGACAGAAACGTGCAACTCTTTTCATGCTGCTTTAGGTCTATGACACTCTTCTTCGACCGTATTCGTTGGATATAGGTGGCGGGCCAGTGTCTCAGCAATCCACGATGTTTTCAATAGGTGATATATCTGGAGATAGCGGGGGCCTGGGAATCCATCGAATACCCTGTGTATCCAAGAAGGTCAGAACTTGAAGAGAAACTTGTGGTCTTGTATTATCTTGTTCAAGGATGACGTTTGGAAAGCCTTGAAGATAGGGCACAACCACTAGATGTAAGATGTCAGAAATATACAAGTTTGCATTCAAATGATCCAAGCTAGAGGTGTGCATGTCTTGTTTAAATGACTGCGTAAAATTCCACACAAGGTGAAGGTCTCCTTTGCCGACAACAGACTCAAGCAGGTGAAGAGCGGTCTTCTCGAAGCCTCCAGACATGTATACGGTCATCAGAATACTGCACGCCTCACCGGGACACGTCTGAAAAGACGATATATTGCCACTCTTGTTTCCAGCTTTGACGTTCCGCGCGACAGAGTTGCCGTCTCTCTCTATGATGTTTTTTCTAGGGAAGCCGAAGTAATGAGCGCCGTGCTGACAGTTACGCTGCTGCAAACGTCGTCACACAATGCGAGCGGATACTGGGTATGTTACAAACATGTCTATTTCCTGACTAATGGTCTATGATGTGGTATTACGGGTTTAAAGGGTTGACCTCACAATATATCTGTCCTCTCGGGAGTTAGTCATGTGAGGGCTTGGAAATCTTTCAAGCCGTTCAGTATGACCCTCAGCAATCCATTGATTCTATATTTGTATGACAATAATTGCATTTCTACCTGGTGTGACAGGCAATATTACAGAAATTAAATTTTTACTTTCTATAGAGCATGATCCTGCCTCTATTGAATCCCGACACTTGCTGGTAAGCATTTCTTCTTCATATTCGAGGCGTGGCATGATATTCCGAGCAAATTCCGACTATAAGAAGCGCTTTCCGAAAGCGGAATCCACAATACAACTTTTCTTTTATGCAATGTTTCAGGTGTCGTTTCGCCCACCTGCGTAATTTAAATGCATTAAAATATTAATGATTTGTATATCATAACCTCATCTTCCTTTCAAGTGATTTCGACGTTCGTCAGATCATTCCTTCCAGTTGTTGCAATTTTAAAGGCCAGTACTGCGTGGCACATGAATACTTTCTTTTGAGGCATTTAAGTTCAACGTTTATATGAATGTATTAAAATAATGATTATAGAAAGGTTAAAAAAGTATTTTAAATTCATATGACATTACTAAGGCAAGTCGGTTTCATGATAATCTAACAGCGCAAAAACAAATTTAATTCTGAATTAAAGATAAGTTAACTTAGTAGACGTTTGCTGCCAAATCAACCTTTGGTTGCGAGTTTTCACCATCGAGGAGACCTGGATTCCTCATCATACACTGGAAAATAAGCAAAAATCAAAAACTGGGTTGCTTCTGGTAAATATGTTCCGAAGAAGGATAAAGCATTTTCAACATCCGTAAAGTTAGAGCAACGTTTTTTATCTTACTAAAAGAGAAATATTCATAGCCTCTTAGAAAAAGGAAAAATAAACAATTGAGAATCTTGTGTTGAGCGACCCATTCCTAATGCATCATTTCCTATTCCTAGTACCCTATTTCCCATTATTAACAAAGAGAATTTTTACCGTTCTTAAATATCTGATGGATTCAGAGTTTTTGTTATTATTTACAATTTTAGCATTAAAAAGAACCCAAAGTGTATGTGATAAAATTAGTTTCCAAAATTAAAATACTTTGCGAAAATGCAAAGTGTCTTTAACTGATGAAACTCTTAAAATGTATGAAAAAATTTCATTTGAGAAAAATATGTTAAAAATGTGGGAATAGTGTAACTCTAAGAGATAATTTATTACTTTAATAACTATTTAAAAGAACTCTTATTACAGTTAAATAAGACATGACGTAAAATTTGTATGGTTATTTATATTATTATGTCATATTAAATAATATCTCTTACTATGAACTTATTGTTACAAATATGAAATGTTTCTTCCCAGTAGTACTGATCGTATGGTTGCTAAGAGACATTCAGAGGCTATCTGAACGCCAAGGGGGAAAGCAGGAAATTGACTTCCAGCCTTGGCGACAAATTTGGTGACTTTGGCGACAACAATTGGCATCACGAATCTTCAAGTAAAATCTAGATTCGTCGAGAAGTTTCCAGAATAGGACCGAAACATTGGAGAACTTCCTATGTGACGTCACATCTGGTCTTCAAGGTATAAATCAGCGTTATTTTGCTGTTAAAATATACTGAAGAAATATCTGACTGAATATATACTGAAGAAATATCTGAATAATTTTTTCCCGATACAAGGCCTCGGCGCTGAAACGAGAGAGGAGTTCGGAAAGCGCAAGCACGATGGAAAGCGAAAAAAGTCGAATTTTCTTTGAATAAAATTACTTTCTGTTGAGTCAAGGAATTAATATTGTGACTGCACGCATATTGGTTACTCGATTCTGACTCAAACAGCACTTCTCAGTGCTCCCTCCGATTTTGTTTACTTTTTCTAATCTGATCAACCGAACACCGACTATGGACCAAATTTTTGACCAACGAAACGACATGATTATAATGAAGATGCCTCCTCCACCATTTCATCTATTTCCACTAAATCTGATGACACCAACTCATCCTGCCAAAGAAAACAGAAAACCGAGAATGATATCGCTAAATATGCCTGTCTCAAAGAAAAACACCAATCCATCCTGGTTGAACTAATTTTCAAAGGCATTGATCCCAACGACAAATTTCTTATCGAATCCCGACAACTTATCGATGGCCTGGACAGCAAACTGCTACGACTTCAATGAGAGTATGCTACTTTAGCGCCTTGCGCGACTGCTGGCTGCTCCATCCACTCCACCCCTAATATACTTCCAAACAAGCGTAAAGATAACGATGGTTTCATCACCCCTCCTAAAAACAAAACCTGTAAAAAATCTACTCTTTCCACCTCCCTTAATTTAACTTTACCCACACAAAATAAATTTCAACACCTTCTTTCTGACAAAGATAATACTCCCACTGCAATTAATGGAAATAATAAAAATCAAGATTCAACTCAAGCTATAAAGAAAACAAAAAATCTTCCACCCCCAATCATGCTAAAAATCAGCAAAAGTTGCAGACACCACCTTAAAGAAATCACTCAAGTACTACCAAACCTAAGAACCCGTTTATCCGGCGAATATATTAAATTATATACTGACAATTACGACGAATATAGAAAACTGGCACAACTTTTAACAACCAAGCCTTATGAATACTACGTTATTCAACCCAAAATTTCAAGACCTCTTAAAATTATTTTTAAGGGACTTCCACGAAACACAGCTATTGAAGATTTAAATGAAGAACTTTTAGAACTCGGTTTCAACCCTATTAGAATCAACCAACTCACTAACAGACGAACAAAACTCCCTCTTCCAATATTTTTAATAACTCTAGCAAGAAATGAAAATAGCCAAAAAATTTACTACCTAAACCTAATATGCTACATGTCCATTACAGTTGATGACTATAGAAATAACAAAGTTACTCAATGTTACAACTGTAACCTATTCCACCATAGTTCTGATAATTGCCATATGATCCCAAGATGCATTAAATGCTCCGGAGCCCATGCTACCAGGGACTGCAATATTACAGGAAAATTAACTGACATAAAATGCATAAACTGCAACGAAATCGGTCACTCCGCTTCATACGGAGGATGCAAATTTTTCCCCAAACCACCCAAAGGCTCAACCACAAAAAATAATATACCTGAAACCAACAAAGTCCGAGAAAACTACACATTTGCAAATGCTGTCACTTTCAAACAACAGATGGCGCCCCAAACTGTCGAACCCACTAGCACTGCAAAAAATATTCCACACTACAACGCAAGAAACCATCAAAAAAACCCCATTCAATAGCATATTTGAAGCAATAGACCAGTTAAAAGCACTTGCCGAAATATTCACCATCATTCCAGGACTACTCAGTAACCTTCACAAAATCAAATCAGCAAAAGGACAAACAAATAAAAAGTTCGCAATCATTGATGTATTAATGGAAATCACTAATGAATAGAAACAACAACATTCAATTATTTTCTCAAGACACACCACTTTTTAAAACTCTCCCCCCCACACACATATTCCCCTTCTACTTATTTTTAAACTTTTTAACTAAAAAATTTCTCAGATAGCCCCTCCCATCAGATATATAGTAACTTAGCTTCCTTCGAGGGCAGCCAATCACAGTCGTTCTACTTCACTCACAGCAAGCTCAACATTCCCCTCGTGGAACTTCACTCCTCCAAGAACCAACCTACTATCTCCGCAATAGATGGCGCCAGCTATGCTGGTACCTTCAACTGCTTATTTCCCGAAATTTTTTCATCTGTTTCTTTCAATTTTTTCAGCATACATTCTCAGGACAATCCTCTACACAAAGTTAAATCCACTTCTCCAATAGACTTTTTATTTGCTAGATTTGGACTGGAAGAGCGCTCCGCTCTCTAGGCGCCCATTGAACTTCAACGTCAAAGTCGTCAATAAGTTAGTCTTTCGGAGTGTAAGCGATTATCTTACTTGCTTTGCAAACTGCGTGATTTTGTTTAAACTGTGGATTGCTGTTTATTTATTGCTGCAAATTTGTGCAAGTATGAACTTGTTGCCGTCTGTGCTTCCTGTTTTATTATTATTTAAAGAAATAAAATACTATTTTTCTAGTATTATAATTGTTGGACTGTTTACCTACACACACCGGACCATTTTACGTAACAATATATTTCTCACAAAGTTCAGAACCATTAATTAATTTCATTTACTTAATTGATAGATTTCTAAGTTATAAACAGTATTTGATGTCTTTTAAATCAGAATTTGATATAAATTGATAAATTTTAGTTAAATCAGAATTTAAAAGTAATGTATTATTCATAGAAAACTGTAAATTAGAAATAAAATAAAAAAACTTAATTCAAAGACAAAAACAAAATCATTTCTTATTTCTGAGAAATTAAGAAACAAATTTAACGTTAAAAATGTTGAAGAAAAATGTAAATAATTCCTTAATTAGAAGTATCATGTTTGATACAACTTTTTATAATATTAAAGTAAAATACCGTCCAGAGATATTATTTTTCATACGTTTGGAATACATTTATCGATGATGCTTCACACGTAATGTAAGTAGAATAAATTTTAAATAAATAATTGTAATAAAAATTATTCTTTGTTAAAATTTATTGATTAATCTCAAATGTATGTTTATCACCATATTATTTTATAAAGGAAAAATTTCAAAATAATTCAGTATTAATAACTTTAAGATATCTGTTGCATGAGCATTGAATCCATTCATGCAATCAAAAATGACTTATTTTCTGTAATCTACATTTTGCGTTTTCTTAATATAAGGGCAGATGTTAGATGTTTACAGAAAATATAAATGAATGTAGCAAACAATGATTTACGTTATGCAGTTAAAACGTTTTGTAACATGTTCATATAGCAACGATTCTTAACTTGTGGGGCGCGATTCCCTATAGGAACGTAATAACATTAAAAAGGGTGCTCCAGTTCTTCGAAAGGAAAATATTATTAAAAACATTATTAATTTACTGAAAGGAAAACAAAACAAAATACATTTTGACATAAAAATCATAAATACAATTACACATAGGATTTATATCCGTATCCCACAATTCCCTTAAAAATTAACATATCAATACAATTTAATAATTATTAGACTCTCTTGTGTCTATCTTAAATTTTTTATTTTACGTTATAAATAGACACTCTGAGTTCTTATATTTTGAGCTGAGATCCATATTTCGTTTTTAAAGCAGTCACAGCAGAAAATCTGGTTTCATAAAGTTGAATGTTAAAAATAATAATGGTACTTGAAATGCTTTTGTTTTCACAGAAGAAAACCTCATCCACTTCTGATCAAAGCTCAAAGAGTGGTTTGTTACTAAATTGACTTTTAATTTCGCCTCTTGCCCTAATATCTATGAAGATTTCTTCTTCAGCTGTTTAGAGACCTTCGAGAGTAATTTGAAACAGATGCTTAGCTCATTCGTAATTTGTAACCAAGCTGTCTTTAGGTAGAAAACATTTACCAGCATGGCTAAATAATTTTCAATGGTTAAAAAAAAATTTTTCACATGAAGATTTTCAGCCTTGTAAATTTTGACGCATTCACCCACATTTGTAAACAAATCTATTTTTTTTTTTTTTTTTTTTTTTGCTTTACACACATTTCTGCTCCATAATTCTAATTTTCTGCTAAAGGTATTAAGTTTATCTCTGCGTATTTACTCCTTGGATTTGCAGATTAAAAGTATTTAATTATTCGAATATGTCTATCTAGTTCATCTATTCGTTACAATTAAACAAATGCGGAAAATTTCGGCATCCGGTCAGTTTTTCTCTTCTAAAAACGGTATGTAAACAATGCATGACACGCATAGTAATAAACAGAAGCGAAACAATTAAAAATAAAAGTCTATTTGGTTGTTTTTATTTAAAATAAGCATAAGCGAGAGTTTGATATTTTTTTTCAAAATATTTCCTTATTTTATTTCTGTTAATTATTTAAAAATATAACTAATAAATTTAAAGAAAGTGAAAAAATATGAAACAGTTGAAAAATTGTTAAGAAAACGAAAGGGAAAATCTACATATATAAAAATGCATAGTAATAAGTACAATTGATTTTATATAAGTAATTTAAAACATATTTTAATTTAAAATATTTAAAACTGAAACTAAAAATATATTCCGATATTAATAAACCATGCAAAAAATGAAACGTTTAAAATGAAAATGGCTTTTAAAGGGCATGTGAATGAATCAAATAATACTACAATTCTTAGACAATTGCGTACAGTTTCAATGGTGTAAAAATATCATTATTTGAAGAAACATTTTAAAAGAAGCAAATAAATAATAAAATTTAATATTAAATAAAATAATTTTAAACATTTATCTAAAAGAAGCAATAAACTTATTTCTCTTTTAAATGACACATTTATTTGTTTTAGAATTATCCCGAATAATGAAATATTTCACAAAAGTTGCCATTTATTTCAATGAAATTAATGCTAAGAATCTATCGTAAACACTTACACACACACACACGCACGCACGCACACGCACGACGCACCAGCACACCACACACCTAACGCATAATAGTCATATATGTAATACATATAGATGCCGTAAGAATTTAAAATTCCTACAAAGTTTTGTTTCAGTGCTACTTGATACCAAATTTCTAATATAAACAAAGACAAAATTTGTGTAGCATTACTTATATAATCATTTTACTAAAAATGTTTCCGTACTATCTATTTCGTATCGAATTTATAGTAAGAATCAGGTGACTTGAATCTTAGCCCGTCAAATTAATAGTAGAAATACGTTACAAACAGTAACGCTTTGGAAATATTTTAGATGTTCTTTTCAAGCAAAAATTTTAAAAAAAATTCCATTTTATGCAGTTACACGCACAACGATTTAGCTTTTTAATAAATACAAATCAAATTCTTCAATTAAACAATCATGTGTCTTAAGTGCTAATTTAATTATTTTTAAAGACATTTTTATCTTTGCAAATAAAATTACTTTGAATTCAGTGAAAATAAAGAAAAAAACTTTTCAGTTAAATAAGGTATCTGAGAAAACTGGAAGGAAAGGTTTAAGCTAATTTTATTAGTCATTTTTATTTTTTCACTTCAAAATGTTGTAAAGATTGTGCTGTTTATGCGCTACTTCGACCGATTCTAAAAATGTTGCTTTTCTTGTAAGTTTTGCTTTGAAATTAAATTTAATGTAGTTGTAATTCTTTTTATGATTTCTACAGAATCACTAAATAATATATTTTTTGAAATAAAAGCATTTCAGGTTAAGTTTCTAATAGAATAAAGGAATGATACAATGCATTAATTCGAAGTGGTTTTTTTTCTTCAAGAAAATTTCTGTTTTAGAATGCCAACAAGGTGCATTTCTTGAAGTTGTCATTATTTTTACTTGTTAACATTTATTTTTGCTCTTTTCTTTTCTTTAACATAATTTAATGCAACAGTAATGAAGTTTCTGATACATTTTTCTGTAGTTTCTAGGTGTTGGTAAATATGGTACATATTCTAAGAGACTTTGGATATGCTTTTATTAATTTTACTAGTATTAAAAGGGATTCCAAAAAAACTGTTAATTTAAGCTTTAAATTATATTGTTATAGTATATTATATTGTTATAGTGTGTTATTTTGTTTATTGAATGTTTCTGAATTTTCATATCTGAAAAAAAAAGTAACTTTGTTAGTTCAGCTTTATATTTAAAACCGCAGATAACATGATATCAAATTCTGTTCTTTTTTTCTTTTTTCAAAATTATCTATCTATCAATGAGTTTTAGTCTAAATCTGAATTTTAATCAACCTAAATCTGACTTCAAATAAATACAATTTCTTGAAACTCAAGTTCAACAATGTAAGCTTACTTTTCTCATTAGAATAATAACTTGATGGAGAGTAGTTTCTGTAACGAAACAATGAAACCTTTTGCAGAAAATAAAAACATAAAATACGTTCTGACACTCAAAAATTCACCCTATTCATTAACCATATAAAAATATTACAAATAATGTTAAAATAAACTGGAGTACAAATTATTAAACCAAGTTTAATCATTAATTGCATTGTATTCCTCTAAACTAAATTCATAATCTATGTTTTAACAAGATTTCTATGTAGATGAACACATTTACCTCGATTATAATGAAACCAAGTTTTATGGTTTTCCAAGGCCAATAAATTATATGCTTTTCTTCTGAACGAGAAAAGATGAGACTTTTGAGATAAACTTGATTTTACTTTAAATACTATATATGAATCATTGTAATCGTTTGTTAAGAATTAAAGATTAAGTAGTAGCGTTTTGCATTTATGTGTCAACACTGTTACAGCTTTAATAAAATCCCATTGGACATGTTTCAAGTCTTCAAAATAGGGCCTTAAGCGTATTCAATACATGGTGTTTTTGCAAATCTTTTATAGTAAAATAATAAGAGTATTTTTTATTTGTTGTATGGAGATTTTACATAAATTCTAGTGCTATCGGGACAATACTAAAATAATTGCATAAGTGTAACAAACACTTTAAATATAATTATAATGATATGTTCAACATTTCGATTATACAATTAAATTACAAATTCAAGAATAAAATTCAATTTTATAATTAGTTAAAATTTGAAATGTTGGTTTATACTCTTCAGTCAAAAGTATACAATTGTAAAACAGAGTTATGCAACTTAAATATAGTTAATGTTTCTTAAAATATTACATAAAGATGTTATGCAAAATACTAAAGATCTAGTAAAAAGAAATAATTATTCAAAATTTAACAAAATTCAGAAATGTTTAAAAATGGAGAAAAGTGCATTTTGAGTATTAATTTGATTTTTGATTGCATCCGTGTAAGATATAAATTACTTTAATGTATCAATAGGTTTAAATTAAAATAACTCATAAAAGAAATAATGTGTATTGTAGTCAGACACTATATTTTCTTAAACATTTATTGTTGTTCTTAGAATAAGTATATTCTTAAGAAAATATTAACATGCAGGAGTAAGAAGTAAATTTTAAGGAAACAAAATTTTGGAAATTTGAAGTAAGACATTTCAAACTTAATATTTATTATGTCAAATTATTCGGAATATTTATAAGCTTAACTATTCATATATAGCTATCTTAAAATACTTACATAAGCTATTTTCAATTTTTTAAAACATTAACATTAAAATATGATTAGAATATTTTTCAATTACAGTATTAATTTTAAAAAAATTATATACAAATAGATAAAATTTCTTTAAAATTTTTCTTACTAAAATTTGGATGAATTTAGATTTAAATGTTTTTTGATCACCATTTCAATAAATCCAATTTTAAAGAAAATTATAAATATATTTTAACAAGATATATTAAAGTAATCAAAGAACAAAATTACGTAATCCAAAGAAAATTTCTCTCTCTTTGAAACAATAAAGATAATATAATACAGCATTAATTTGTAATTAATTCAAACATGAATTCAAGAAATTGAGTACTGCCAGATGGAAACGATATACTTTGTCAGATACACACCAATGTTTATATATATATATATATATATATATATATGCATAAACATTGTACTAAGTAATTTTGAGTAAAAAATGAATATTGAATAAGTTTTTAAATTAATTACGGAAGAAATTACTTTTGATATAAAATGGCTCACCTAAAGAACAATCTAGTATGCGATAATTTTGTTCAAACTCAAATCTGGAGAAAAAACAACTAGAATGCTTCATTCTCTTTACTTTCAAAAAAAATATCAAGGCATAGCTTTTTATTTTCTCTGCTCTTGATTTCAGTGTTGCGTTGTTGATTTTTTTTTTTTTTTTTCAAATTAAAAATTCAAATTTTCTTTAAGAACTTCTAATTTTAAAGAGGCACGTAAATAGGTTCATTTGTGCTTTCGGCAAAAAGATTGGATATGGAATGAAAGGCCCTTCAAAAGATTGCATCGATTCCTAGGTTCATAAATCCCTTACTTTATAATCCGCGCATCTTGCTTGCGTATGGAAAAAAAACTGACTTTTCTTCCAGCTATATATTTAAAATGCATCAAAACTTATGATTAGCTTTTCAGACCGTGCTTTTTTGCCCTGTGTTGCTATGGTGATGGAGGTTTATTTTTGTAAAGATGAAGAGTTCAGCCGTGGGCGACATACTGTAGTTATTACATACTGATACTTAGTGTTTTCCACTTACATGTTTTTTGTATACTTATACTTGTGAATTGATATTCTATGCTTATTTCTGTGGCACTTAATACGAGTTCTTGTTTCTACAAAGCATTATTTTTTATTTATTCTTAAATTGTAATATTTTTTGTTGATATCTTGCAGCAGATACTTTTCTTGCATCCCATTCATATTGAAATAATTTAATACTCAATGCATCTTAGATTGATATGCGTGAAAAGGATTTCAGGGGGTTTGTAACCTAGAATGAAGAAAATGACAGTTCACTATTTTTAATAAAGATTAGTAAATAATTATAAATTGTGCTTCTTCCACTTTTGAATTATTTGCAAACCACAAAGCTAGTGTTATATACTTGAATATTTCATCATGAATAACAATTTCGAAAAATAAAGTACTTTTTCAAGAAACAAAACAATGTTAATGTAAAATAATACTTTAAACTTCCTATACATTACACGTATCTGTGCATTGCATTTTGCTTTAAATTTCCTATGAATTATATGAATCTGTGCTTTAAATTTTTTTGAATTATATGTATCTGTGCATTGAATTTTACTTTAAATTTCCTATGCATGATATGTATCTGAGTATTATTATAATTATTACTTAATTATTCATGTATAACTTCTAATTTGCAGCATTATTTTGCGAATGGTTTTGTACAAGTTGTCGAAATTATAGTTTTATTTGTTCACATAAAGTATAAAGAGATACATCGAAAGGAATCCGTTGAACGAGAAATACAAATGACAAAGAACCCTTTATTTTCAAAAGTTTAAAAGACTCTGACGTATAAAATATCTATAACCTCAGATATAATCGAAATTAATTCATTAATTTTAGTGCATTTTGCTGTTATTCTGAATGTTAAATTTCTGTATTCAAAGAGTTCTAGAGAAGATAAAAATCCATATATATATATATATATATATATATATATATTCTTCTTATCATTTCCGAAAAGTTATTTTCTAATAATTATCATCTAAATAGTTACGTTTAACTTATTCCATTGAAAGTTTAATATAAAATCGAAAAAATATATTTAATTTGATTTTCCGAATTATAAAAAAGAATGAAAAAAATCCTACTTACTTTCAATTATAGAATTTTTCTTTTCATGAGGTATATCTGCAAAAGATAAAGTTAACCATTAGATTGAATCAATATTGCAAACTACATTCTATAACGACGATTAAAATTGCATGTTGATTGCATTTTAACTCTACTACCTAAGGGTGATAAATTACCCTTAATACATAGTTATTATCTAAAAGGCTTAAAGGTGTGGTAACAACACAAATATTTTTGTAAACGCGCATAAGAACTATAATCAAAATTATTTCATTAAAATATATTAATATCCTGCTCTATTTTTATAACTCAGATTTTTCTTTATTTTTAATATTTTTTTAAAGAATTTTATTTTTACGTTTTGAAAATTATACGTTTTAGATAACATGCAATTTTTCTTCAAAGAATTGAAGAAAAATACATATATTTTTTGAATTACTATCAAATGTTTTCCAGTAATCTTTAATAGAGGAAAATTTTACATATTCTATATCTTATTAATTCAGTTTATGTTTACATTCCCGTGAAATTTAAATATCTCACTTATAAGTTATATCTTATCAAATGGAATCCTTACAAAAACAATACAAAGAATGTTTCCCTTCATTGTTGATACGCTACTTTTCTTATAAGGATAAATATTCAATACTTGCTAAAATCAAAAAATAAAACTTATTTTTCTTTTCAAAAACTTTTTGATTGCAATTTTAGATTTACTACTTTTTGGTACTATTCTTGTGCACAGAAAGAATAATACATTCATATATTTAAAAATGAATATCAAACATTTCTCAATCTGCTTAAATAGCGTGAAAGTTCATATGATCAAAATATTAGTAATTCATTTTGTGGTTAAATTTACATAAAATTTAAATATTGTATTACTAATAGATGTCTTATCAGAAAGCATCCTTACGAAACCAGTTCGAAAAATGTTCCCGTCATTGTTCCTTTAAGTGTTTTTTCTCCTGATGCTAAGAATTCAATACTTGTTGAAGTCCATAAAAAAAAGACTTTTCTTTCTTTTTAAAAGTTGTTTGAAAACATTTATGAATTAACTTCTTTTCTATATTATTCTTGAATAGATTTTATTGAAATGTCAGAATGCGGGCTTTTAAGTCTATTATATACCCCTTCGTTTCACAGAATTAATGATAATGCCTTTTGATTTTTTTTTAAATCTTTAAATTCAGTTTTTACATACCCGAGTCCCTTCATATCTAGGACTATTGACATAATTGGAAAATCTGGGTCTATATGAAATTTTTCCATACATGCCCTACAGGGGAAGTATAGAAAATACCTGCTTAACTTTTCCTTTTCATTTAAAATTTGAATAATTATCAATTATTATGACACCCTTTTATGAAACACCTTTCGCTTTTTGTAATTCAAATACTGTACACATTACAATATTTCATAATCCAAATGATTAAACTTTAATATTTAATATACGACCTACCACATGCCTAAATGTGGTAGCACTTAAACTTAAATTATTTCTGACAGATTTTGCATTAAATTTAGTCAGTATCATTAAAGCACAAACAGAATCTTAACTCTAACTGTATATGAAAACTGTTCAGTGATTCAATGACGATGACAGCAGCTTTTATTTCAGTGTGACATTCATTATATTTTTAAAACATTAGTTAGTGTAATCTTAATCCGTTCAATCAATTATATATCATCAAATGAGTCCTTGTTCCTTCCTTAATGATTTGTCATGCAAATTTATAAGAACTGAAACAAACTGATATTTTTCTAACTATTTCAGATTCCTCTAATGAAAATAGATTAAAGAAATAATATAAAATAAAGTTAAGAGCATGTTAATACATAGGAATAAAATATGATAAGATTGAGCAGCTAGAATAAATATGATGTTTTAATTAATAACAAAATAACTTATTGATATATACCATATCCTGATTTAAGTTTAGACTTCTTTCTGGTTTAAATTTAATTACAATATGCATTTTATTTTATCATTTATATTTAGCTGTCTTCTTTTTTCCTCAAAAAGAGCCGTTTTATATCTCTGCAATTAAAAGTTCTTGTAAATAAGTTTACAAAATAAAAAAATAATTATGTAATTTTTGAAGATTTCAAAGTGTCTAATTATTTGAGTGCGTGGGAACCTGAAACCTTAGCAAGAAACAACTCTATATTGTGTAGAATATTTATTGATTCAAATTAATATCATATATTATATGATTAAGAATTAGCTTTGATAATTTCATCACGCTTGTAAGGTGGAGGACAAACGTTGCTTTATCCTTGTGGTGGTTTCTAAGAATACGTATCGTAACAGATATCATATTGGCATTAATTTAACAAACACAAGTCGATTGTTTGTGCTTTCTGTAGAAAACGAAGTTTCCATCTGTTTAAGTTGTGATTTCAATAAAGAAAGATTCAAATTTTAAAATGGTAATTTTTGTCTCAATATAGTGATATTGTATGTACTTTTGAGGCCAATTAGTTTATATATTGATTAAGTAAATAAATAATATTAGTTAATAAATTCAGGTATCATTTTCTAAAGAGAAATAAATTTCAACTCCAAGACAGCAATATTTGGTCTCAGTGGAAGAGATTAAGAATAGCTAATCTCTCTAAATAACAAGCCTCTTATAACAGGGAAAGATTGATTTCCTTAAGCAATTTATTTGTTGCGACTATAATTATACACATGGAGTTTATTTTGTTGCAATCAATGATTTTTGTAGTACAAAATTCCAATAAATTATGTTAATGCTTTGAACTATGAATTGATTAATATAAAAAACAATTATTCCTTTTTTTCCTACTTATATAAAATTATTAGTATTTTTTTGTCAAAATACATATACTTCATATAAGAATTTCAACTTCATCAGAAAAGTTTTTAAATGTTTTGAAAAAAAAATTGTTTGTCTTATATTTTTTTACATAATTTGAAATGAATATAGATTAATTATATCATTTTAGATTAAGTACATTACTGAAAGGTATTGAAATACATTTCTTTAAAAATTTATTAGAATTGAATTGGTAAGCAATGCTTGAATTCACTAAAAATTAAAAATTCGGAAACATAGCTTTAGAAATCTTATTTACTCTTAAAATGATATATTTTTCGGAACAGAAAAATATAATAATATTTTTAATAAATAAATTAAATTAACCATTTAATTGAAGTTATTAATGACAAGAAATATTTAAAAAATTCAATTTTGAATGCATTAAAATTTATGACATTTTCAATTAAGAAATTGAAAAATTAAATTTTAAAAAGATAATGTTGAACTGCTTTTTATAAATATAATCAGAAGTGATTCTTAACTTTTTCTTTTTAAACTAATGAATCACAGAATTTATGTCATTGATTTATTAATTGAGTTAAGAGGAAGGAGTTAGGAAGGATGTGGGGCAATTTTGGCAATTATCTTATAATGCGCTTCTCATTGTGTTTAGTGAACTTTAATATAAGAAAGCCGCTACACTTCATTTGTTTCATTCTTAAGTAAGTTCTTAAATAAATGTGAAATATTTTTAAAAAAGTTCAGCAATCTAAAGAAGTTACAAAGTAACTAAAAGAAATACGTGAACTCCTTAAAATTAAAAGCGTAATTTCCTAATTTGCAAATTCAAGTCATAAATTAATTAAAGTAAAGTATTATTTTTTAAAAAGGTTAACTGCGTATTTATGTTATAAAGATACTTGACTGATTGTATGAAAGTAAGCAAACACAGAATAAAGAAAAAAGACAAGTCTGACATTAAATTTTTTGGAATTGCTTAAATTCCCAAAGATGTCTACGAATATGAATGAAACACAATTCAAAAACTCGATCATGAATAAAATCGAGCAGTCTCCAAATATTCCTCAAGATTTCAAGCTCTCTTTAAACAGTTACCGTGGTACATTTATTTGTTTCTGGCTACAAAATTCCAGGAGGAATTAAGTGGTCCGTTACTCTCAGTGTCATGGTTCATTACCCCACCTTTTAACGCACGCACACCGTGTACCCTGGGGACGCCCCTACATTTGCTGTGGAACAGTAATTGTTCTCGCTGTAGTCGACTCCTTGGGGACATACAAAGACTCAGTGGGACACGAATTAGACGTGACTACAGTTTATTGACGCAGAATGTTCAGTTTTTGTTCAGAGTTAGAAACAATACATGTCAAATTCGAGAAATATAGAAGATGCATTTATTTCTTTAACTGCTTTTAGTAGTGCTGTATTCATACAGCGCTTATATGTTAAGACATATTTTGATTTTAATTAAAATCTTGACAATTTATTGTCTAAATATTTTAGAAATACGATTTTATTCATTAATGGATCAGCTTTGACCATTGTCGTGGATATGTTTATGCGCTAAGCATTAATTAATAAAAGCAAAATTATACTCTGAGTGGTTAAGTTGCATATATTGGCAGAAAAGAATTCAAAACATAGAAATTTGTAAATGACAAAATGTTTTTAAATCTAGTTATACTTAGGTTCAGTATAGAAACTATTCAAATCAGGTATGTAAAACAGCTTAATTACTAGTAGATATTTAGAATAAGTTTATTTCCTTTTTTGAAAATATTAACATTTACCAGTAGTAACATTTTTGTATTATAATTCTGCTTTTTTTTAGAAAATAATGATCTAAATGGAAAAAAAATTAACGCGTAATTCTTTTTTCAAATGAAGAAAGAATTTTAACCATGTTCTTTCTCATTAATATAATATAAATTATTGCCTTGTTTTAAGATGGATCATACCTGACCCTTTGTATTAACATTGAAGCATTTCTGTTTATTCTTTCATATGTAACTATTGATACACAGAGAAATGTTTTATTGAATGTGTGTCCTCGTATAATAAAATATTTAAATGTTCTTAAAGAGGTAATGATTCAGCTCATATTCAGACTATTTCATTTTATTTAAAAATGAAGTGATTTTAAATATGAACATTTTTTAACGTCTTATATCATTTTAATCATATTCAGCAACGAACTATTGTTTCAGAAATTTATCAGATGTTTAAATCAAAGTTAAATGAACAACTTTTTCAATAACATAATTAAGATATATGTACTAATTATATTCTCCTCTGAGAGTTTTCTAATAATTAATCTACATCAAAACACTTGTACTTAAAATGTACATTTTTTGAATGTAGACCATACTTCACATTCTAAATAATTAGGTAAATACGATATACGAATCACCAATATGTCAGTTTCCCTGAATAATTAAAGTAGGTTGGTTGCTATATTGTTGTATGAAAAACACATGAGTCTAGATGGCATTAGTCTTTTAGCGTTATTTTGAAGAAATATTAATGGTTCAGAACAGAATAAATCTAGTTAAAATAAAGAAAGTCATATTTACGACAGGGGTAGGGAGAATTTTGTGACGCAATTTGGTCTGAAATTAGCTGAAGTCTGTACCTATATTCTTTGGATTCATTTTATTATAAGAATGCGTTTAGATACTTGTATTAACATAGAAACAAAACTGATAAATGTAAATTAACAAATCCCTCAACAAAGATAAGGAAAATTCAGTGTATTGTGGATTTAGAGATTAGACACACATGTTTTATTTTGAAAGTTAACTCCCTTTAAATATTATTCATTTCTTTTTATCATTTCCTTTCATTTGTAATTCAGTATCATGCGAATAAAAACTTTGTAGTTTTAAACAAATGAAATTAACATCTTTATTCCACTTTGTAAAAAGGAAATGGTTTTGATTTCAGTTAATTTACGAAACAACCTAAAGGAACAAAAGGTTTTATCTTTTCAAGTCAATTTTATCAAGAAGGATTTTCTTCGCACGAGAGACCACTAATCGATGAATTCCCAAAGATTACATAAGAGAATTTCAGATTATCAGATTATTTATAATTACTAATGAGATAAACGGATAACTTCGAGCCAACAATGTAGTTTTGAAAACTAGGTATTTATATTAAGACATTTAATAAGTAAGAGAAACAAATGCGCTATGATTAGAGCTGAAAATGCTAAATTATATCTTTTTTTAAAAATTATTTCTTATGTATTCTTATGTATATTATACATTGCAAGTCATTTATAAGCAAAAAGTCGAAAAAAGGTGAATAATCCTTATTTAATTTTATCATTTGATTATTTCAGAAAAATGTAATTAGCAAGTTCAATTTTAGTAAATATATAGTTTGTTGCACAGATGCATATGACATGCATTATTTTAAAACATATATCTTTGCTTTCAGAATATTAGCCATAACTCGACGAATATTTATTTTTATTTATAGAATATTTTCCATATTATATAATATTTGATAAATCTCATGTTAATCGTTATAATCTTACGTACAATGGATATCAGTAGTCTAAATACATGTTCTAAGTTAATACGAATTAATTTTAAATTATATATCATAAGTTGTTTTCTAAAATTATTTATAATCAAATTTTTAAAGTTGCTTAGTATAAAAATAGTTCTTGAAAGCAAATAAAATATTAAACTAATGTTATTTTTACTATTGAAATAACTATTAGTGATTTTAAAAATTAAAGTTGATTGAAAAAAAAATATCAACATTATTATAAAGTCAATTATCTCAAACGAATTGAATTTACAAAATATTCAACGTTTAATTTATTTAATAAGTATTCTTATGTTTCAAGTAAATTTTCTAGCAAGTAGAAAGAAATTATTAATTTTATTTTCCTTAATTTAGAAATATTTACAATATAAACTAAATTTATCATAAAACGATTTTCTTCAAGTCGCAATTTATCTTATTACAGTGATTAATTGCAGCGCAGTTACATTATTTACTTTCTTAAGCGTGATCATATAATTAAATCTTAAGTGTTCTGTGACTGCAGTTTCTTATATTCAAAATGGTAAAATACTTTATCTATACATTCTATAACAAAAGAACGCAGCACCAAGAACGAGTTGTCCTTTGAGACACAAATTGGCGGATAGGAAAATTATGTACATAATAGAAAATGATTAAAATTTCAGAAAAATTAAATGATTTATTTCTGAGTTACATAGTTACAAAGTAACGAGCTCAATAATATGTTGACTCTAGACTGGATGCAAGCTGCCACACTGCCATACGACGTGACATAGAGTGATAAAACTCCCTGATGGTCTCCTGCGGTATTTCTTGCCAAATTTGCTCCAATCATCAACATTCCCAGGAAGATGCACTCGCATTCCCATCATATCCCAAACATGCTCAATTGGAGAGAGATCGGGTTGGCAAAAGAAGTGTATGACAAGCTATAAAACAGTTCGTAGCAACACGTGTCGTATGTGATCTGGCATAATCGTGCTCAAAAATAAGGTCAGTGTACTGCAAAAGGAACGGTAGCAAAACCGGTATCAGAATATCGTCGACATACTATAAGTGAGCCTCTAATGACGACAAAAGGGATCCGGCTATCAAGAAAAATGGCATCCCATACCAAAACTCCTAGTTGAGTGCCTGTATGGAGTACAATAGTAAAAGCAGTTTCGGCACGTGGCTCTGAGCGTCTCCAGACACGTATTCGATGATCGTCAGAACACAGTTGGAAGCGGGATTCATCGCTAAACACTATACGTCCCCAATCAGCATCATTCCAACCTGATAAAGTCAAGCACCACTGTAATCTGGCTCGACAGTGTGCAGGCGCGAGTGGCAAGAGGCATAGTGATCGGTATGAGCGTAGATTTCGCTCTATCAGCTGTCTGTGAATAGTCAAGGTGGACACTCGTGTGAAGGGTCGCACGTCTAATGATTCGTAATAATGAATCTATCGCTGTGACAGCTGATCTGACAAATACTCTGTCTTCCTAATCTGTTGTGGCCCTAGATCAACAGCTACCATCATGACTCTGAAATCTGCCATTGCCCACACATTCTTGCCAGCATCTTCAAATTGGCGCATTACTTCGACCCATATGACGAGCGATTCTCCGATTCTCTTTCAAACTCTGTGAGTTGCTCATAATGAGCTCGAATCCTACGACGAGGCATTTCTTCAGTTATTGAAAGGTATCCTAAATCGCAATGCAACAGAAAATTTGACCATCAGATTGAGAATCGCTTATTATAAACACCTGCTGAGTGCGCAGTTCTAATGTGCTATAGCTCCCGCTTTTCATTCATTGGACCTCAAATTTTAATCATTCGCATATTTTGTGTAAATGTCATTGCATACGAAATTTCATTACAATCGGTTAACTCCTTCTTTTTTTTTTTTTTTTTTTTTTTTTTTTTGTTATATATATAGTGACTATAGAGAAAAGTAAAATGGAAAAAAAAAAGAATGAATATAAATGGGTATTATTCTTCACTAAGAAAGCGTATTATTAGAATAATCAGGAAGTTGGATGTTCTCAAAAATAAACCAAACTTAACATACTTAGAAATAAGGTAAGGAAAATACATTAATTTATATTGCTAAAAAATCTAATTTTTTTTTCAGCTACTATTTTTAGATATCTCAAAAGTCAAAAGATGTTAAAATGAAACATACATTTTTTAATCTAACATTTTATTGCTAAAATATATTTTTAAATTGGAATGATACTTTAATCAAAATTTAATACAATAACATTCCTAATGATGTACATTAAATTGATGTCAAAACACACACAAGTTCAAATAAAACTATACTCAAAGGTCGAATATTTTATTTGCCATTTCATTCTTTTAGAACGAAAATAGTACTTCCGATTATACACTAGAGGTTTCTTTATAAACAACATTTATCAGTTTCATTACATACATAATATATAATTTTAATACTGACATTAATAAGTTTTAGAAGGCATAACTAAAAGTAAACTTGTAATAGCTTAACTTCTTATGTCAAAAAACAGTTTTGCATTTTGAGTCAAACGGAGAGTTTTTATTTTCAGTTTGCGGAAATTGTGCTTGAAATAATCGAAGTAATTAATTGATAAGTTGCAAAAACTTTCCTGTTTAAAGAATTTTCAGATGTGTAGGTGAATTATTCTTAAACATCTTAGTGTTAATTGATTTGCTTCTAGATAAAATGAAGATAGCCTTTTAATTTTTTTACTATAACTTTCATTAATTTTTTGTGATAACTCCGTTTTCGTGTAAAATATTATTTTGCTTATCTACTTCTTAACAGTTCTTATTTTCACAGAAAATTGAAAAGAGAGATGGACACGATGTCTTTTTTAAACTGCACTCATATTGGTAATGATGTGGTTATGGTTATATGAGACGTAAATCTATATTTTCCTATGTTTTATATAAAATTTAATCTTCTAAGTAGTACTTTCTAAGCAACTAACAACTCGAATCCAAAAATATAAACTTTGCCAAGGAAAAGTTAAGAAAAAAAAAAAATAAAAGCTAAAAATAGAATAAAATGTAAATATTTAAAATTCAATAAATTTATTAAACTTTAAAATTTAAATTTTTGAATAGGGAAATTGAAAATATAATGAGTTTGGGTAAATAAAACGTAATAATCTATAATTTTCATCGCGAATATAAGTGTATTCAAAAATGTCTCCTGATTGAAATGTAACTTAAATGAATATGACTTCAAAATTGCTTCTTAAATACTATTTACATTAATTTTTAAAATATACTTATATAACTACGACACACAATGTATAATTATTGTAGAATTAGGTTATTTGGAGTATAATTTTTAAATTGCAATATCCTCAAATTTATTTTAATAATTTCTTTGTTAATTTTCTTTTTCATATGCTTACGGCAAAATAGAAGAAAAAAGTTGAACAATGCTTCCAATTATCAATATTCTTTTTTCCTTTACTTATCATTCTAAATAAATAAATATATTATAACTTATTGAAATTGTAGGAATGAGAGAAATATCTTATGATATATATTTCAGTCTTATCTCGGATATTACATATTATATATGAGCAAATAGTTAAAAATAATAATTTGTAATTAAACATTTGATTAAAATTTTCATATATAGCATACTAATTTTGTTTTACTTGGAAATTTAAATTAATATGTTTTCTATAATTCATGTTGATTAATTTAATTCATATGAGTAAATAATTTTATCTGAATTCAAGAAAAAAATGTTTAAAAGAAAGAAATATCAGAATATAACTAAGCTATTCGAAATTCGAAATGAATACGAGCCGTTAACTAAAGTTTAGAATATTAAACCAAGATTTATATACTTAGAATTCCGTTTTACAGATTCTATTTCTTTTCCGTTTAAATCAGCTAAAAAAGAAAATAAAAATTGATAATATACTACTTGATATCAAAGCACTAATAAAAATACACACACACATTTTAATCTAGCTGCAATGCATACTTTATGATTAAAACATATTTTATGTATCATACCAAGCAGAGTTACCCTTTATATAGCATCCGAAAAGCATGCAATCAAGAGAGAGACGACTTTTTATTTAGTTTATTCAATTTTTTCGCTCTTAGAAAGTAGAAACATAATCAACATCAAAATGAATATCCGAGTGAATTATCAATACATATTCTCGCGTTCTGAAAAATCCAATTACTCTTCTCGTAATTGAGATCAAAATGGGCTTTGTAGAGTTTTACTTATCTTACTATTGGAATGTCAGATTTTATCAAATATTTCTACGTAAAAATGAGAAAGAAAGAGTATTCTTCTTAAACGGATTTTAGGGGAAGATCAAAGAATAATTTTATGGAATCCGATCCGATTATTGCTTTCTACATATAATAAATGTAATCATAATTTTCTTTTAGAAAACATTTTCTTCCACTAAGTACTTAAAGAAGTTCTATGCTGAATAATCATATGTAGAAAAGATACATTCATCATATAAATGCATTTCAGTTCCCCTTAAAAATAAAATAATAATGTAAGGATTATTATAAACAGAAACGTTAAATTATAAAAATTAGTTCTTAAAAAATATTCTCAATATCAATATTTGGACAAGAATATTATAACATTTTACTATTATTCTGCAAATTAAACCTTTGCATTCAGATTGAGAAAAGAAAAGTATTTTACTATAACGTTAAAACAATTCAATATGAAACTTTAGGGCAGATCAATACGATATATGAACATGTTGTAAAATTAAATTTTCAGAAAATATAATGACTCAAGGATTAGAAAATTATCAGGCAGGAATGTAAAAATACAGTAAGCCTTCATTAACTTTCTAAGGGTTATGTATGTGTAACACCATCCGACTCGATATCCACTAAAAAGGGACCAAATGTAGAATTCTGTTCGGCCATGAATTCGCTAAAAAAAGGATCAAACGTATTTACTCTCCTTCATGAGCTGTGAAGTTCGCTTTGTACTTATAAAGCGCATTTAGCAATACATGATCCGTTTCATTCGTATTATTTAAATTTGGAATAAACCCTACACAATTACGAAGAGATTCATTTAAAATGATACATTAAAACTTATACTCAATTTTCTCCGCAGCCAGCATTTTTTTTACAAATCTACCCAAAAAATTAAATATAAAATTTCAGCTACAAAAGTTTTAGTTGTTTTTTTCTTTTGCAATATAAAACCAGATATGATCATGAATTCGCACTTTCTAGTCTTGGTATTAAGGATAAATTTCTATGCAAGAGTTAAAATCCTTTACAAAATTCATTGTGAATACAGTGAGGAATTATCAGTCAACTTCACTGAGCTAATTGTTTTTAAGAGACAAATTTTTAAGCGAAGAAGTTTCTCTCACAGTAGAATTCGCAACGACTGAGTTGAAAGATGTTGTTGTAGATGACAATTTTTCGTTTAAAAATATATGTGAGCATGTGTTTAAAAGATGAAACACCAAAGAAACATTAAGATAAAAATTAAAATGTGAAGAAGTTTCTCTCACAGTTTAATTCGTTATGACTAAATTCAAAGACGTAATTACCGATGACAATTTTCCATTAAAATATATATGCGAATACGTATTTAAAGGATGAAACACTAAAGAAACCGGAAGATGATAGATTAAATGTGCATAAAAGATAATTAGAAATATCTTCGCTTTTTGAAGAAGAATATAATCCCGATTAAAATTTAAAATTATTGATTAAATATGTACAATGTTGCTCCGGCCAAAATGCCGATGTAAAGAGAATGTGTTAACACTCTGTGTTAATTGCTCTGAAGTAAGAGTGCTATGCAAGGGCATTTAGATTTGTAACTGAAACATTCATTCAACAGAAAAATAGAACTTTAAGGATTAAAATTTAAAAATTTTAAAAAATGAATTAAAAAAGTAGTTATGTTATTTTATATTAAAAATAAAACAGGTCATTGAAAAGTTCCCGGCTTGACACATAGATGGCGCTACTAGAATTAAATCCATATGTTTTTTAGTTAACCCTAACCCTCAAAATATGCGTGTAGAAATTTGACAGCTGTCGGATCAGTAATTTGTGAATTATAGCATTTTGAGTGAAGCAACTTTTGTTATTGTGAAAAAAATGGATAAAAAGGAATTTTGCGTGTTGATAAAATATTGCTTTTTGAAGGGAAAAAATACAGTTGAAGCAAACACTTGGCTCGATGCCGAGTTTCCGGACACTGCCCCAGGAAATTCAACCATCAAGGACTGGTATGCTAAGTTTAGACGTGGTGAAATGAGCACCGAAGTCGGTGAACGCCCAAAAGAGGTTGTTACTGACGAGAACATTAAAAATATCCACAAAATGATTTTGAATGACCGTAAATTGAAATTGAATGAAATAGCAGACACTCTAAAGATATCAACTGAACGTGTACATCATATCATTCACGACTATTTGGGTATGAGAAAGCTCTGTGCAAAGTGGGTGCCGCGCGAGCTCACTTTTGACCAAAAACAACGACGATTTGATGATTCGGAGCAGTGTTTGAAGATGATCAAGCGTAATAAACCCGAGTTTTTGTGTCGATATGTGACAATGGATGAAACATGGCTCCATCATTTCAATCCGAAGTCCAATCGTGGACCGTTTGAAGGACGAAATCGCCGAAAAACGGCCGCATTTGAAGAAAAAGAAAGTGCTGCTTCACCAAGACAATGCACCGTGTCACAAGTCAGTGAAAACGATGACAAAAATAGATGAATTGGGCTTCGAATTGCTTCCTCATCCCCCGTATTCTCCAGATCTGGCCCCCAGCGACTATTTCCTGTTCTCAGATCTCAAAAGAATTCTCGCTGGGAAGAACTTTTCGTCGAATGAAGAAGTGATCGCCGAAACTGAGGCCTATTTTGAAGCAAAGGACAAATCGTACTACAAAAAATGGTATCGAAAAGTTGGAGGGTCGCTATAATCAGTGTATCACCCTTGAAGGGAATTATGGTGAATAAAAAAAACTAATTTTGCAAAAAAAAAGTGTTTTACTATGGTAGGCAAGGGACTTATCAATTGACCTGTTAATTCAATAGGGAGAAATTTAAGTTTTTATTGCCCAAATCTAATCTTTTTATATAATGACATGCCATTCCTACTCTTTTTGTTAAAAAAAAGTTGGTCACCTTATAATATCACTAATTACATTCCGTAGGTAAACACTAAGCATGACACTGATCCCGGGGCTATTTATGGAAGCACCAGAGACAGACTGTTTAAGTTTAACTAAGGTGAAAATGTACTAAACATTACTTTTTTTAAACGTAAAAATGTTCTTGTGTTTCCTTGGTCTCATATTTAGCAATGAATAAGGCAGCTGCTTTCTTTGAATTCCTTTTTCCAAAGGAAATTTGACACCACAGATAATCTGCCTTTAGTACAAAACTCTGCATGTGCAATACTTCAAAAATTTGTATTTATTAATATGCGTCACTGGGCAACTACTCTTTTCTACACCTTTAGGCAACTACACAATGTATGCTTGAAATATGCGCTTAGATTTAAGCTAATAAAAGTGTCAAGAATCACTTTCATGTGTTATGAATATGATTCCTGCTTGAGGGCGAATAAGATGAAAGGGAATAGAATAAGTCTGATGAAATTATATATTACGAAGAAAAAGAGTGGATAACTTGTTGCTTTTTACATCGGTTCAATTAATTTAGCTTCCTGTGTCTGTAGAAATTAAAGCGAATCATAGCTGCGATTCTTCTTTCGGTTTGAATAGCAAAAGGTAATAATATTTTACTTTTCAAATTATTTTACAGTTCCTTAAGATTTTTTATTGCATAAGAATTTTTATCATATGTAAGACCAAAAGAAATATATCTCAACACGTTTGTTTTTAATATGAGGAGGGTGACAGAAATTATATTACGTCAATTTAATAAAATGTTTTGTAAATTCTTCTAAAAAGCATTCCAGTTTTCAATTTTTTCATATTTCATTCCAATAATTTTATGTTAATTAACTAAAACAAAAGTATGTGTTTCTTTAACCTAAATGCACCAGAATCTCCCAAATAATTTTTCTCTCTAGTCATTTTTTTTATTTGTCATTCATTTTGAACAAATTACTTCAGTGGCTTATAAATTTTGAATGCAATTCACTTAAAATTTTTATCTTTAACAAAAATATTATCTTAAAATATTGCTGATAATACATACAGATAATTATATATATTCCATTTCATAATACATTGATTACTAACTATAAAAATAAATAATTTTAACTAGGTTCGAAAATAAAATTTAAAGATAGTTATTTTTACTATGATAATTTTGATTTGTGATTAGTTGAAAAGAAACACCTTTGTAATTGTCAAATATTTCGTTTTTATATTGTTTCAATATTTCGTTTATTTCTATTGCTGCCATTGAAGAATTTTCAAACGAATAGAAAATGTTATAATTTTCATATTTTTTTCTTTACGATTTTTATTTATTAGCTATATATATGTTTTTTTCTCTCTATTTTATAATATGATCAATATAAAATAACAAGCGCATATTTTTTTCTGCTGTACTTTTAAGAGAGACTTTATTATATAAAAAATATCTTGAAAAACTTGCTCACTATTTTTATTGCATACTGTTGCGATTAAGATAGCTTTATGCAATACTTCCATAAGTAGGAACTATCAAACTGGCAGTTTAAATAACATTGAATGAAATCTACTCTTTAAATATGTGTGTTAAAACTAAGAAACATAATTAATTTTTTTAAATATATTATAATATTCTATAAAATATTAATACAATTCATAATAATGCAAATTGAAAAAGTTACATAATAAAGATAATACCATGATTTCAACTTAGTCTCTTTTTCTGAATCGAAGAAGTTTTTAATAAATATGTAAAAAAAAAATATTTTAATACAAAAAAATGAAAATATTTCAGTTTTTTTATAGAAGTTTCGATAATTTTATCTGAATACAAAATTTTCCTTAAAACGTGTTGAAAGCTTTTTCTTATTCGGATAAAAAATTTCAAAGAATAGTTATTTATTAAATTAAAATTATCTAAATACACAGTGATATCATGTAATAAGATGTAATTAACAACACTAGCAAGCAAGCATCTGCTGCTTTTCGAGTCTCTATAATTTACAAAGCACGTTTAAAAATTATTTTCAAACTACATAAAATATGTTATCTGTTAATGCATCATAAGTTTTTTTAAATCATTTAATTGAAATCAGAATGAGAATAAAATATCGAAGATTTATTTCATTAATATATGAAATTATTCTTACCAAAAACTTTTTAAAGACTATGAAGTATGTTTTTGAAATTCCATAAAGAGTGTAAATCAGTGATTCTTAACCGGTGTTACTCTGAATACTTCTACTGCGTGAACTAAGAGAAAATGTTTATCTAGACCTTGAAAATTAAAAAGAAAATAATTGTTTTTAGTTTGCATTTAACATAAATAGTTTTATTTTACTACTGTTATGATTTTCTAAGACTTCAAGTGATCGATTATTACGAAAAATTTGATAAAGTTTGTCATAGATATTTAAGTTAATGTATAATATAACAGGTAAGAGATTAATGTAGTTCCAAATATAACAAAGAGCAAAGAAGTTGCATGTATCTGAACCTTATAAAATTCAATTTGAATTATCGAGGCCACACCTGGAATAAATTACGAGTTGTTTCAAGCAAGAACATAATTCAATATTTCTTTTGAGGCAATGAATACAGTCACGGGAAAGGAAGAAAATTTTAACCAAACTGTTTCATTCGATTCAGAATTATAACCCTATCATGTAAATGAGTTAGATTGAACATTTTTACTTTGAAAAAGTTCATTATCCATTTTAATTGAGTACGATTTCCCTTTTGACAATTAAAATTCAAACTGTGGATTTAACATAAAACATTATTGCAGTATTTCAAAAAATCGAGATCAAGTCTCAAGTATTGGCTAGTATACTTTCTGTGTCAGATGATTCTGTGCTGTTTTTGTTGCACACTTTTTGTCCATTTAAAACTAAGCTTCTTTTCAAATGAGTGTTATAGAAATCAAAGAAATATTGATGTGAGGTTAAGAAAACATAATGACACACTAACACTCATGTAAATAATTTGTAATCATGAATAGAGCTACAGCGGAGCTTGGAAACTTGTTAGACAGTAGATTCAGCTACACAAAAATGTATTAATACTGAAATTAAAATTTGTATCAAGTGATTTTACATATAAAATCAACAATTACATTGTTGGAGAAAGTTCTCTAACATTCTAAAGTACAAGTAATACGCCTCATGAATATAGAAATAGAATTTTCTTAATGTTAATTAAATTGTTAGCTGAATAGAGCCCCTCAGTGAATTCACAAGCTCATATAATCCTCAAAAATGAAGAAAGGAGTGTGACATATTTAGAGAAAATTACCAAGATTGAAATTATTGATCTAATATTTGATAGAATTAAGCTTTATATTTTAAAATAGTTCAAAAAATACTTGATTGCACTCCCGATACGAGTAAAGTTGAACAAATGACATTTGTAGTCAGATATTTTTCAACTGATCAATCGAAATCTGGGTGTGAAAGTTGAATTAATGAATATATTTTAGGTTTCCTTCATATCAAAAGAGCTTCTGTTAAGGAATAATCTCAAGTTTTATCATAATAGTTACAGAAAATTAATTGAAAATGGAAAAATGCGAGAGGACAAGGTTACGACAGTTGTTCAAATATGAAAGGTAACAAATCAGGAGTAAAATGAAGATTTAAAACTTTGAACCCAATTTTGCCTACCTTGCAGCAATCACAATCAGTAATTGACAGTACGGTAAATTCTTCTCTGTAGGCAACGAAATGTTGTTCAAAAGCTATATGATTTTTTTGCCACATCGACTTTTATGAGGACCATTTTAAAGGAATACTTCAATATCCATACATTGAAACCAATGAGCAACACTCATTGCGAAATTCGTACGGATCCCTTAAGCCCTCTATGTTTTCTAATAGAAACATTTACGAATTTTATCAAGTATTTATGAGAATGCTGAAATAGATAATGAGATTCGAGATAAGTATAGAGCAGTTTATTTGCCACAGTAAAACAATATATGCTTTTACGCTCTATCCTCATTTGATTTAAAAATTTTGAATCATATTAGCCCGAATAAGTAAACTTCTTTAATCCAAAGATTTCGATTTATTCTAAGCCACTGATTAATTAAAAAGCTTATTATTTTTTTTTAAGAAATTAGATTGGATGAAGGCTCTGACAATGTTATTTTAATAGCTAAGGATTTAGCCAGTGATATTGACATAAAATAAACTTTAAATTCAATACATTTCGTCATAGCTGAAAACGGAATTTTTCATATGAAAACTTAGGTAAACCGATACAAGTTCCAAAACTAAAATATAAAACAATATTTTTTCCTTCACTGTGGATCAGATGATCAGTGCAATGGAGCTGAGTTTCTTAACCAAATGAATACTGATAATGACTCTTTATTATTTTTATACGGTCTCATAAACTGAAAGTATTGTGTAAAAATAAATTAACCACCCCTTATAAAGATTTTATAAACATCTTGATAAACCATGAGTCCTCCCATTTTAACGCTCTTAAACGAAATGACGAAATAGGCCGTATTTCTTCACTTTATTAAAGAAGGTAACAAGCCCACTTGACATTTTTTATTTCATAATATTCCCCCATAGCCGAAAGAACACTTTCAATATTAAAAATATTAATAAAAAATATAAAAACTAAGTCTATTAAAACTCGTCTTAATGGTCTAGAAGTGTTGACAGTCAAATATGAATTGCGTCATAAATTAGAATTGAAAGATGTTATTCGCGATTTTGAAGAAAAGAAATTTTGAAAGAAATTGTTTTATTTTAGGTATAGAGCTTTGTATATTATTATAAATATTTTGTTTATTATTTTAAATCTATTTAAATTATTGATGAAAATAGTAGGCATTAGTTTTAGTTTGAAGATTCATTGTGTCGTCAACTCGTTAAAATATAAATTTTGTTTTCCATTGAAACAATTTTCTCATAAATCTATACGAGCAGTATTGTCTTGATACAACTAAATGTCATTTTTAACGTGGTTCTTTCTTATAGATCTTCATTTCATTTATTTTTTTCTGAAAAAACTTTAAGTTTTTTTTTGAAAGCTAGGGCGTGGCAAATGGCAACACATACGCTAAGGCTGGCCCTGGCCACTGGTGTTAAAATGATTAATTAAGATTGTGTTGACTTTATACAGAATATTTGTAAACTCCTCCCGTCCTCTTTCTTTTCATACATTTGTATCTCTAAATTATTTTTAGTAAAAAAAAAAAAAACAATTTTTCAAAGTATATGGCTGAAACAAATAAATACTAATATGGAAATTTGTAGATCATTTCCCAACATTTAAAAAAATCTTCGGACAGACCGATTCAAATATCCATCAAAAAGGGGTCAATTTTCCCAAATTTCTACTAAAGATCGGAAAAAAATTAAAAACATTCTACCAAATGGAAAATCGATTGTAACATGTGTAAAATGCAAAACTGCATGATAAAATAAAAATAATAAATTATTATTATTGTTTAATTATAAGCGTAAGCACATATATTTTTAATTCTTTTCTTTTACAACATCCCATTTTATTGTAAAAACGTACATAAAGTAAAGTTTTGTTGAAATTTTTTGTAAGTTAGTTTGCAAAAATCAATGGCATGTAAAATAATTTAGTCATATCCCCACAGTCATTGAAAAATCAAGAGTCATTTCTGCACAACATTTCAAACGTCATTGTATGATTAATAAACACTGATAATTCCTTACATAAAATGTCTGATGCATTGACAATTCACATAATATTAATAGAATTTGTGTACTTCTTTTACCAAAAACTATATAATATTTTGATAGAATGATTTATTTGCAATGCTAGTAAAACATACAATTCATTCATGAAACGATTGTAATAAAATGCTCTCTCTTTGTACAATAATCAAGAGAATAAAAATAACAGAAAAAAAAAGACAGATACATTTAAATCCATGAACAAAACTTAGAGAAATACTTCAAGGGAAATAAAAAGAAAATGTTGGAAATATGTTACATGTTGCGAAAGAAGTAAGAAATTTAACTAGTAGATATTTTAAATAATAAAAACTATATTTGAAAATTAGGTTTCGCCTCTGAAATAAGCTTATTAAATTCATTAAAGTAAGAAGAATGAAATATTTTTTATCAATAAGTATAAAATTACAAAATTTGCACATTTAAAAAGTACAGCATCCCATTCAAAATTATTTCTATCTAAATAATATATAATTAAAAATAATCTAAGAATGACATGGTTCGAGTTTAATTAGTTTCTGTTATTTGTATAAAATAACAAGTTGAATTGGATATAATATTGCATATTATTAGAGGATTTTCTGAATCAAATTAAATATAATTTCTTGAGTTGTGCTTTCTCATTCATTCCATAATAGTATATAAGATGGAAGGGATTACACAAGATTAAAAAAGGTTGGTAGTACTTTCATTTTTATTCCCTCATTTTTTTTAATTATTTGGACATAATCCCATTTATATAAAAATAAATAAAATGGTTGTACAATAATAAGAATGATAGTCGTGCATTTATAAAAAATAGCAATTTTTTTTTGAAATTATTCTTCGTAACATTGAACGAATAGAAAATACCAAAAGATAGAGAGATGAAATATAAAAAAAAAACAATCTGGACTACAAGATATGATTTTCGTCTACGTCTTTATTTTGCAGAATTCAAAAGCACATGCCATAACGCGATGCATGTGAAAGTTTATTTTCTTGCCTTCAAACTTTTACAATAAAAATTTCTTTTACTTTTCACACAAAAATAAATCTGATTATTATAAAAGAGTTCCTAATACTAATTTTGTTCCAACAAACTGTTAGTATAAATAATATATCTCCGTTCCTGTCAAATAATTACAAGCCCTTGTAATAGAAGAAAATTCATCAAAGAGAGAAAATCCATTAATTCTTTCCTTACATACATATGACACTTCATTCTTCTTGCATTTTTTCTGAGGGTTTTTTCTTTCGCTGAAGCAAACAATTTTAATAATAACGGAGATTACAATGTATCATTCATATATAAGGAAAGTATATCATTTCTCAAATAATACATAATGCTATTAAAAAGATCATACTTTTAATATTAAGCTAATTTTTCTCAAATGTTTTGAAAAAACTGCGACAGTGACTCACAATAAGGCAAGATTCACAATATTTTTTTTAACTACAAAAAAATATGTACATAAATACACATTTGAAGAGCTGTAGCTTAAATCAAGCATCTAAAATACTACATTTATATATGTTTTTTAATCCATTAATTGAAGACTATGAAAGACATATGTGAGTCAATCACAAAATATCAAGGAACTTTCTTACTCTGGATTTAAATATATCTGGTAGAACCATTTTTTATGCTGGTTCTAAAACTGACTAGATAGAAATCTTCTTCTGCAAAAGTTTTTTTTTTCTCTCTCTGAGCTTATTTTCATTGAATTCATATCACATCTTACTTTGTAAATCAAACAATATGTTAAATTTAAATAAATAAATAAATTATTGATCTTAAAGAAAGAATTTCAGATATTTTTAGAATTTTTTTTCTTAATTAAGAGTAGTAAAAATTGAATAAAGAATTTATGCATATATATATATATATATATATATATATATATATATATATATACATATTATCTCCATAAAACCAAGTTATAAAATAAACTTATTGTATAGTTGTTAACGATAGGATTCTTCCCTAAGCCTGTAACTTACTTTTTATACTTATTTTATCGTGCTACCAAAGACAAAGTAACAAAGGATCAGTCACGCAATGCTGACGTCTTGAACTAACATTCACTCTAGCGTAGTTTAATCGAAAATTTCCTCTTCACTTAAGTTCTTGTAACGGAGAAAAAGAATCAAAGACAGGAATATGTTCCTCTTGAACGTCCACTCACATCACAAATACCCACTATAGTCAGCATCTCCATTTCGGCAGACATTCTTGTTTGGATGTAGAATTTTTTCCTGAATTTTACATAGCAAAAATAAACTTTTCTATCCACTTTTTTCATAAAATTTAATTTTTGCTCAACTCTTCAGTTTATTTTGAAAACTATACAATTGGTAAGCAATTTTTATTCCATTTCTAGCTTTCCTGTAAATAAATTTTTAAGTCATTCAAAAATTTATTCAATGAACAGCAATAATTGCTAGTTAATTACTGGCTAAAATGACGAAAAATCAATTTACATTGATTAATGAATATTCATGAATAAGAAAATAATAATTGAAAAAATATAGGACTTTAAATTGCTGAAAATTTAATACAATAGTATAAATATCGTTTATTGTGATTTTGAAAATAAAATATTTGCTACGCTATAAATTATTACATCTACTTAACTTAATTAATTTTTTTACAAAAATTAATCAAAAATAATTTATATGAGCCATTAATTAATGGTCAGATAATTTGGCTAAGCTAAATACAGCTTTAAATATGAAATCAGAATTCTTTTGACATATTCCATTAATTTTTAATTGAATTTGAATTGTATCAGAATTATATAAATGTAGCTCAAGTACAATCCACATACAAACACACACATACATAAACTGCTGTTTGTAGAAAATGCAACACCATGAAGGAATCATCAGAATCAAATGAAATTCGCAGCAAATGTCAATTATAGGATATTATGCAAATTAATAAAGTTTCAGAGCCATCGCGCGTGCGCGGCGCGCGCAGCGCCCTCTGAATTGATGCTGAAAGCGTATAAATAAAGTGCTGTAGCGGGACGTTGAAAAAAGTCTATGATTATTTGTTAGTGGCAAACGTTTAGTGAGACCTGAGTATGCCTCCACGACGGAAGAATAAGAAATTCAAGCAACTTACGGAGTTTGAACGAGGGAGGATAATCGGCCTTCGAGAAGGAGGATTTTCCTATCGCGCAATAGCAGCTCGTATGCAGCGGAACAGTTCCACAGTGATGCGAGTTTGGAAGCAGTGGACCGACGAGCACCGAAGAACTCGAAAAACAGGCACTGGACGACAGAAGGTGACGTCAGAGCGCGATGATCGACACCTGCTCCGCATGGCGGTGAATGATCGCACAGCTTCCTCCAGGCAGCTGGCAGCACGTTGGTCTACTGCTACAGGTGTACAATTGTCGGCTTCGTCAATTCGTCGTCGTCTGCTGCGCCGTGGATTGCGTGCAAGGGTGCCTTTATACAGGATTCCCCTCACGGCGAATCATCGACGGCTGCGTCGGCAGTGGGCTCTTGAGCACAGAGACAGGCGAGCTGATTGGCACCAAGTTGTCTTTTCAGATGAATCACGCTTCAATTTGTGGACCCATGATGGCCGTGTTCGTGTTAGACGTTATGCCGGTCAACGCTGCCTTCCTGAGTGTATTATTGAACGACATAGTGGTCGAACACCCGGAGTTATGGTCTGGGGTGCGATTTCGTATCATGGACGATCCAATTTGATACGAATTGAGGGTAATCTCAATAGCAACAGGTACGTCCGTGAAGTGCTACAGCCCGAAGTCGTTCCTTTCCTTCAAGGCATCCCTGGAGCTATCTTTCAGCAGGATAATGCACGCCCACATGTTGCGCGGACTGTTCGAGACTTCTGTTCAGCACAACGCATGCAACTTCTTCCTTGGCCTGCTTATTCACCGGATATGTCGCCTATTGAGCACGTGTGGGATATGGTTGGTCGGCGTCTCGCTCGTGATCCGCGTCCTGCAGTTTCCAAAGACGAACTTTGGTTGCGCATACAAGCGATATGGAATTCTCTTCCTCAAGCAGATATTCAACATCTGTTTGACTCCATGCCACGTCGTATAGCATCACTTATTGCAGCGCATGGTGGCTGCACCAAATACTGATTTCGGACGCTTAATTTGTTTCTTTTGTTTTGAAAATTTCATCATTTATTTGTATCAGTACAAGTCGTTTCTGCATTAAATTTCATTTGATTCTGATGATTCTTTCATGGTGTTGCATTTTCTACAAACAGCAGTATACATACACACAAACACACATATGTATATATATATATATATATATATATATATATTCTCTTTAATAAAGGGCATTCCTCTACACTTTCCTAAGTTTAGCTTAGTTACCATTAGACAGGATTTAAGTGCTAATATAGTTGCTATGGTGTTGCGTCTCGTGTAAATTTTTTCAATCATTTTTTTAATGTGGTATAGTTATTTTGTTTGATCATGTCCTATTTCCAGTAGAAACAAAGAGTTTGTATCTGTTTTTGTACATACATAATTTACTTAATTTCTACATTTGCAACGATATTTTAAATACTATTTTTCCATTTCGGTTACCAATTTTTTTCTGTTGAGATACTTAGGTACCTAAAAAACACGTAGTTTAATCAGTAAATCTGTGTAAAGTTTGATTCAAAACTTAAAAGTGCTATGTTTCATTACCTCTGCGGTTTTTCGTTTAATTTTTCATTAACGAAAGTTTAGCTTTAGTTTGTACTCATTCATAGGAATTTTCTCTACTTTTCATTAATTATAAGTTTAGAACTTTTTCAGATAAATTTATGCCTTATATAATTGTTTTGTGTGTGATATACACAATTTCTCTTATTTTGTGTGTTTAGGTATACAAAATAATTTAATAATATTTTTCTTAATTTGTTTTCATAATGTATAAGAAATTACTTAGTGTGCTTTCTTCTTTTACACACACACACGCACGCACACACACACATATATATATATATATATATATATATATATATAT
>BMAW01004130.1:236790-284872 GCA_019974015.1 Nephila pilipes
AGCTAATAATTAAAATAAAATAAATATTATTTCTTAAGATTATCACCCAACGGTTATTTAAAAGAACAAAAAAAAAAAAAAAAGGTAAACACACATAAAATGTTTTTTGAAATATTTTTTTACATCGAGACATTCTTAACAATCACAAACCAAATGCGACATTTCTCTAAAAGAGTATGGAAACTGAAGGAATTTCTTTTCAAGGAGAAAAATTATAAAGATACTTATGTGAATATGTTAGTCTTGAGAAATCTAAAGTAATATGTAATTTTTATATATGAGTACATTTAACATTTTCTTTTAACACAGAAAAACTAATTTCTCTAAAAACAATTACATTTGTGCATGTATAACTATCTTTAAAAATCTCTACGAATTTAGCTCTGTAAATAATTATTTCATAATTAAATGTAACTATTTTTTCATTGACTTTGAGTGTACAATTGAAGGGAGGGTTCATTTGGAACACATTACTTGATTTAAAAAAAAAAAAAAATGTATGAATTATTCTACAAAGTGACTCCTTGGCATATGCATTTCATTGATTTTTTTCTTAGATTTTAATTTTTCTATCTATGAATGTATAACAAATCAAACTTAGTTTTTCAAACAATACATTTTGAGGAGTAATTTAAAATAAATAAGATTTTTGTCCGTTAAATAACGATTAATGAGAAATATTTCTTCATTTCTCATAAAGATTACTGCAAGCATAAAATATATATATATATATATATATATATATATATATATATATGAGGTGTGTGTTTGTGTGTGTAGCAGAAATATTAAAATACACAATACAATATTAGTCTTTTCAAACTCTTTTCTGGACCAATTAATTTATTTAGCTTAGTTTCTCTTGTTTAAACATGCATAACAGGAAAGAAATGAAATAAAGGCATTCTCGAATTTAATTAAGATTTTAACTTTTGTATGTTATGTTTTAAAACTGTACGTTTTTGCAGAATATTACCGAAAGGCAATTCTGTTTGGAATAATAATCCATTATTCAACATTATTCTGTGAAACCCACGCGGAGGGAAATTCGCTTAGAATGTTTGCCCCAACTTCATACCGACACCGAAAATTAATGTCATCATGTTAAGGTATTCCTACACCCGATGATAATAATAAGCAGAGGAAACGCTTTCGAAATGAGAATTCACTGAATTTCAACATATCCTTCCACACGCCATTTCCTGCAATATTGTCAGGAATTATCCTACGATGTCTTTCCTGGACACCGAACTAAGCCTCTGGTAATGAAAATTACAAAATCTGTGGACTCAGGATCTCCAGCGGAACCCCATTAGTAGGTTGCTATGTCCTCAGATAAGGACATCATTGCAAATCTTCATTAGCTTCCCCAGTGCAGGAACTATCCTCACTTAAGGAAGTCGGCTTTCTCGGTCGCAAATTCCTGGTTTAACGCAAACGTTCACTTCGACAGGATCAGATCGTTAGGCTAAGACATGAACAGGTTAAAGGTAAATGACTAGCAAATGTCTGGCTCTAGGGGGTTTGCTTATAAGTAAAGGTAAGTTGAACGGGATTTACTAGTGTCCTGCGATTTAATCGTACTCATGTATTTCACCTAATTAGTATAGATTATTGTATAATATTGAATTGTTGATAATGTGAGTGAAAGTTGTCTTTTAAAACACTTTTTGAGTCAAAATGAACAAAGGTGTTCAATTTTCAGATATTTTAATTAATAACGTTTCAATTTGAAAATAATATTTTACAGATGTAACAATTCGTAAACATCATATATTTTCGATGACAGATGTTCTTACTTATGAAAATAACTGTATTAAGTTTAATTTTTTAGTTAAAATAATTTTTGTCTCTATGCAGCAATATAAAAATAATAATAGCATTAATAATGATAATAATAAATTAAATTAAAGCACTAAACACAGTAATTTATCTTTTAACGCGGTTTTCAAAGAGCGCAGTTTTGGTATAATGCGACTTACAAATTATTTCAAATTTGTGAATTTATTTTAGTTGATTCCCTTTTAATGTATTATTAAAAGTAATTCAATATAATGAATGCGTAAATGTGAAAGTAACTGATTTTTAGTGTATTATTAGCTTAAATTTAATGTAATAAATGTGCAAATATTTTTGGAAGTTATTGATACACATTTTATATATACTTTTACTTTATTTTGCACATTTCATTTCTGGTAATAACTGTAAAGAAATTCGGTTTCAAAACTCTTGCAGAAATTTAAGCTAGATAATTAGTAATGTGTTTTACGAAAAATGGCTCCTGAATAGATTCCGTTATGGAAATTTGGTTAGGAAATTAGATATATGTTTAGTATCATATAATGAACTTGCAGCTCAGTAGTAAACAAAATCTTTTCACTGATTTCTTGATAACTAAATCATCTAAACAATATCATAATAATCCTACAAGTGATCACAAGTATTTTTAAGTACCGAAGACATTTTTCTTAATGCTTCTAAATCATTAATAATTCCTAATAAATGTTTTCTTAAATTTCATGAACTAAATTATTTAAATAAAAAAGATATCATTGCGTATTTTATTTTGCGTACCTTATTAAAAACAAAATGTTTCAATACTTAACCCTTTTTTGTACTTAATGTAACTCGCTTTGAAAGAAGGATTACTACATATTTAAATAATAACTTTCCCTCTAATAAATAGTTCAATTTGTAAGTATAGTTATTTATCTATTATCAAAAATTAACCGAAAAATAATGGTTAATTAGTCTTTTTACTCCTTCAGATTTATGTCACTAATTTTAATGGGATTTTTGAGTTATCTCAGTACAAATATTTTTACAAATACAGTTTTCTTATAAAAGTCGTAAGTTTTGAAATAGTCGCAAGTATATAGAATAATATTTGTCTTGTGATAGTCACACAAAAAGCCTTGTAAATTATTTTAACATGTTTAATTAGCATGCATTCCTCTTATTTAGTAAAACATTCAATTCACTGACTTAAAGAGAAAATAGTATTAATGGTTATAAAATCATAATATGTTAAACATTAGTAAATATTTTTTAACTGAATGCTTATAAGAATGTCAAGAACATACACAAGAAAAATACAAGAAAAACAACATTAATATATGATGTTGGTTAATTAAGACATTTTTTACAGGACTGATAATTATTCAGTTTGAATAGTTTTAGAATACAATAAAGTTTAATAATTTGTTTAATTTTAAGCTTATCTTTTTAAAGTATATAGTAGACTATTTACAGAAATTCAGTATTTATGGAAAATTCCCTTCTGAGAGAAATTCATTTTAACTTGAGAAATGATTTTGAACGATAATTCAAAACTACGTTTACACGTTATATAGATTCAAATGGAAATATAGATATTTTCCCTTTTTTTTTTTTGAAAGTATGAATGACTTTTTTAACTGGATGATTATCAAATAAAAATAATATTAGCGTTAAAATAAAATCTTTTTACACTGTATACTTCTTTATATAATTTCACACTGGTATAATAATATATAGAAAATGTTTCAAATTTTATATAATCATTTCAAACACTAGTTATTTTCTTTTAGAGTAAGGAATTAAATTAATCAAAAATTATAATACATATTTCTAACTTAATTTAGAACAGCATGTTTAGAGTGTACTGATATTTCTAGAAAGATGTTATTAATATGATAATTTCATGAAAAATATTCTATTAAGGAATTCCTCGCAGTTTCATAGAAAATTTATTTTTAAAAAATTATAATCTCCATTAAAGTCGTATTATAATGGAGCGTTTTTAATTTCTTTTTATACTGCATCGATTCTTATTTCAAAAATCAATTTAAGATGGAAAGTAGTGAATTCTTTTTAATTCGATGTAATTCGTTTTACCGCTAAAGTCCTTGCTTTTTTCCACCTTATCCATTTTGATTTAAATTTATATCTCTAGTAAAAATATTAATCTAGCCAACAAAATATATGCTTTGAATACAAAATAAGCATTTGGATAGAATTTACATTTATAATGAAAACAAATTAATGTGCTCTACAAGATTTTGAATAGCCGTAAAATTATCTTACATAACATATTCAAAGTATTAAAAAAGGAAGCAGAATGGCAAATTTATTGGCTATAAGAATATTAATAACTTGTTAACTTAAATAGAAATGATCCCTTTAATTGTGTTTAAAGCTGACGAAATTACGACTGATTTAGCAGAATATATATTACATGTATGTATTATGAAATTAAAAAAATAATGCTTTGAAATAGTGCAAGGATATAACCTCCACATCTGGTAACGACTGGACTGTGGTCTGAATGGTTGAGCCCTGAGGGGGCAGTAAAAGAAGGCGGTCAGGTTGACGGGGGAGAAGAATGAGTGAGAAGAGACAATGCCACGGAACTGAGAAGTAATAAGCGAGAAAAGAGATGTATATGCATGTGTCGTGTCTCTTAGAGGCGTGAGGAAATAAAATAATTAGGACAATATCATGGAGTGTTTCTTTGTTTATTCAAAAGCATACTAGCGGAAGAATTCAGTCCAAATCTCGGATAAGAGCATTAAATAGGGGAGGGCGGACATTTCATGTAAAAGTGCCCAAATATATTTTTAAAACAAAACTAAAATAACTGTAAAACAAAAATATTATTAAAAACACAAAAAATAAACCAAAAAGAACGTGTTTTGCTATATATAACTCACCACGTGTATAAGAGCAGCAAACGTGGTGTACAAAACACACACAAAATGAGCACTCACTTGGAAAATAACTTTCAAAATTAATGTACTAATATACATGTATATATGTGTGTGTACGTGAATATGTATGTGCTCATATTGCTTTATAAAAATAGTTATTATCTGTAATAATTTAAGTGCATAAATTTTAATTTTGTGTTCATTTTATAAAAAAAACCATTTCTGTTCACTTCTTAAACACTAAATGTCGATTAATAAAATGACCTTATTATTGCTTTGCAAATTTCTATTCAAGGCTTAAATTTATGTACAAGAATTTTACTCACTACATTATAAAAATTTTTTTAGAACATATGAATGTTCATTTAATATTATTTTTCTTGATATATAATTTTTCTTCAGCATGCTTAAAATGCGTAAATTTTTTATGTTATCCAGTTTAAAAAAGTCAATTAATGAGTCAAGTAGATTAGCGTAGGCATTCGCCATATTGGATCTGAAAGCTAAGTAGATCACTGGCGACTGAGGTCGGTAAGAGTTTTATAACTCTTTTAAGTTTCATAATTCTTAAAATATTGAACAAATATGTTTTATTTCTAATGAATTATTTTATTACGCCTAGATAAAAGCTTTAACTCCTTTGTTTACTCTTTCTTTTATTTCGGTAGCATAATTACTTTTTGAATAATACAATTGCTTGCATTTGAATTTTGAACTTTTTCTCATAAAGTTATTACGCTAATAGTGATTATTTGGATACACAATGCTAGTAAAAACATACATTCTTAATCCCAAGCCTGTGGCATCTTTTTTAATTCATTTATCTCCAATTTTTATTTAACTATATATTTTATTTTTCTTTTCTTGATTTTTGCTTTGCAAATTTAGCACGTGTTTATGTTTTGGCTGCTGATGTTATCTAAATAACATCGGGGATGGGCTCTTCACCTGTGACTGGGTAGGATATTTGATCAAAAGCTACAGGGATGATTTAGATCTTCTATCTGTCTGTCTAGAAAAAATTTGTCCGATCACTTTTTTCGGTGCTAATATCGACTATACTAAAAGGGAATTAACGCATTATTTATTGACGAATTTGAACTTTTGACGTTATTGTTCAAGAGAGTCGCCTCCAGTATCTCCAGATAATACGAAATGAAACATTCTGAACAATATTTTAAAAGGTTTCCCAACCTTTACTGAAACTGATATACATCTCCCTGTTGTATTAATTTTTACTTTGAACTATTCCTATTTGATCTCATGGGCTGTATCGAGTTTAGTTGGAGGGTGTATTTAATGTTAGCATTCATTGATATATCACTAGTTGTGATTATGTACGGATGTCTTGGACATACAAACGCAAGTTTTTGAGTCATGGGTACATGCATCCAGTTCTAAGCTGTGCTGTCATCTACTTTGATAAACTTTTCGACAAGTGCAATGTTCCTCCCACCACAACGGAGGATGTTTTGTTTCGTGACGGGGAAGGAAAGGTGATCTAGGGTGAAGATTTCGTTACGAACCCTCTACCATTGGGTCTGCAGAAAAGTTGACCCATAACCTTTGTCGTGCTTTTATCAACTAAACAACAAGAGATTCCCCCCTCGGGCAAGTTATTAAGGTATTTTAATTTCTGTCTTCGACTAGTTCTATTCGATCTCTATTAATTAATTTGAGAGCTTTATAGTAATCGAATATTTTGAAATCACTGGTTTTTTATTGCAAAATAAATATAATTTTTTTTCTATATTGCTGTAATTAGGTAGCTCATTATTGGATTTAATACATGTTTATATAGCATTATTTTGTATTTTAGTTTCATTTACCCCTTACTGCGAATTAAAGACATTAAATTCTTTTATAGACTTCCTCTCTTCCTTAATTTACAGTAGTGTTTTCAAATCTGTAGTTTGCGAAAATACTACTGTAATGACGTATTTTAAATCGCTAACACTAAAAAATAGTTAAATAATAAATTTACACTCACACATACACTTAAACATACAAATATATATATATATATACTGAACTGTTAATAATTCGAAAGTAAAAATTAAAAAATAAATAAAAGTAAACAAGAGTTCTTTAATAAGAAAAATATTGAGAAATACATTATCGTTTCACGAGCATCCAGACAACATACGCTACTAAGAAAGGTGTTGAGACGTGGTGTCTCCTACAATGGTTTTTCACGATCTTGACGGCCGGTCCATCAAAGGACACCTGTTCCTGATTCGATAGCAAAGCAGAGAGCAAGATCATTTTCCAAGGGCAGATATTTTTTTCAACTGGATAAGCGTATTAATAGACATTCGTACAGATGTTTTAAACTTATTTAATTTAGTTCACGATTAGTAGTATGCTACGGCAGCTTTGTTTAGTGAGGTTCTTTACGTGTAAATAACTTTCTTTAATTATTATACCGAGATTTTATTACGGATCGATAGTAAAATCGCGTAATGTAGTCACGTCTGACAAAATGCTGGACAATCAGTTAATCGTTCATTCTTCAATTTCAGCCCCTGATTTCAAAACAATACAGGATGAGGGTATTGAAAATTGAGCTCCCATATGATCTGAACAAAAACAAAAATTTGTAAGCATGATGAGAAGAAAATGAAAAAGGGAAAGTATGACCGCTACTATTTATAATTTTTTTAGCTGGGGAATAATCAGAACCTAAACCTCTTTGTGTTATCTACTACGAAGTTCTTGCTAACAGCAGTTTAAAACCATCACTTTTTTGTAGATACCTTGAAACAAAACATCCGACACTGAAGTATAAACATGTCGAGTATTTAAAAAAAAAAAATAGCAGATTATAGGAAGTGTGGCGTTTCTTCTTTCCTGTCATCCTCAAACAAAGATATTAAAATGGCTCTTGAGGCATCATTTCAAGTTTTTTATGGAATTGCAAGATCTGGATAAGCATATACGATGGCAAAATCTTTAACTAGATCATGTGCAAAATACATCGTAAAGCGTATGTTGGAGGAACGGTAGCGAATAAATTTGACCTAGCTCCTTTATGAAACAACACAGTGTTGCGTAGAATTAATGATTTGGCAAATGATGTGGAGAGTAAACATTTTAAGAGAATAAAATTATATTACTTTCAATCAAATTTGTCGAATCACCTGATGAAGTAAATGTAGCAATATTGCTTGTCTGCATGAGATATATCTTAAGAATTCAATTAAAAAATATATATTATTTGCAAACCTTTGAAAATCTCAACTGGATAAGTAATATCGATATGATCAATGGCTATTTCGTAAGAAATGAAATAAACTTGAATAATTGTGTTAGTGTACGCACAGTTGATGCAAAATCAATAACAGGAAAATATTCTGGGTCCGTGGCTTGGGTAAAAAAGACAAACAAGAAAATTGAATGGATTCATAGCAGTATTCATAAACAAGCACAAGCATGTAAGTGTATTAATGCAGTTATATACCACTTTAAGATGATTCTCAGTGAATTAAAAAAATGATCAACTCCCACAGATGCGCTGAGTATTCCAAGGTTTTTGACATGTTGTGTTGGCTGGAATTTCTTACTTCGACGATAAATATACCTCTATGGTGCTTCTGTAAGTTTTGTAATGGAAGGACACCATGGAATTTCACGATTGTAAAGTTCAAGAGATTTTCAGATTTATTGCATTTGAAGGACTTCTATCCTTTTGTAAGTGGATGTGCGAAAAGAAAAGTATATGCTTTAAGAATTAAAATTTCTTTTTTCCCAGTTAAAAGAAATATTAAAGGTAGAGAGGTCTGTGAAAAGTGCTGATGATAAAAGATGTAAACTTCATTTTTTATAAGAAAAATAGTAATGAAAATAGTAGAAAATATCAATCAGAAATAATTGTGGAAAAGTTTTAGAGAATAAAAAATAATATAAGAAATGTGTGAGGAGAGTTGACAGTATCTATCGACAGAAATGTTATTATTTTCGAAAATGTCTAAATTTAAATTATAAAAATAATCAATATAATGATTATTTAACAGGTTACATAAATATATTTAATTAGTATTGATTGTGTAGTGCAAAACTTGTTTATTACCTGACCGTGTTAAAACGAAACTAACTGTATACTTAAATTTTATTTTTACTGATTGGATATATTACGATAGAACTATGTATGATCTATTAATTATAATTGTTCCCTGAAATTAAACTTATTTGAACTTTATGGGTAATCCCTCATTATTTCAGAAATTTATGCAGAAATAAAGAAAAAGTAATTGGGAAATAACTGGATCATTTTCAGTTAAATTTATTTATAAAAAAAGCACCCCCCCCTAAAATTACAATTCAATATAATTTTTTAATTTTCTCTTCTTTTAGTTTTATAGCTTTAGGAGTTAGTGTTTTTTTTTCGGGGGGGGGGGGAAATATATATATACATTATTGTCTTAGCGCATTTAGAAAGTAAGGAGAAACTTTTATTTTTTTCATAAGTCATGTTGAAAAAATTCAATTTTTTGGATCCAATGTCTGCTTATAAGCAAACATTAAATGGAATATACTTGAACATCTAAAACATCTGAAAAAATTTGATGACTATTTTTCTAACAGAAGCATATATCTCTATGAAACAACTGGGTGCATAATCCTTTACAAGGAGATATCAGTTTAAAGATTTCCCTAATTTTACAGAAAAAAACAAAAACAATTAATGGAGTTACCCAGTGTTAGTTCTCTAAATGCTATTTCAAAAGATCACTCTAATTGACAACTGGCTCAGAGTTACAAATGAATTTACTGTTTTACTGTTGCTGTTAAAAACAGCAACTAATGTTTTATTACCCTTTTGCGCAACATTTAACATTTTATAATGTTTTGCGCAGAAAGGAATTTCAGCATATACTTACCTGAAAGATAAATACAGAAGCAGACTAAATGTAAAACCTGTTCTGAATTTGAAACTACCAGAAATTAAGCCAAACAATAAATTTCATTGTTCAATCAGACTAGCACAAACATCCCATTCAGAGTTTTTGTCAAATTTAATAACTGTTTAATTAAGAACCAATTGGTTTGATAAATTAATTTTGTATTAATTTTCTCGTATCATGTTAGTTTTCTTTATTAATTGTACTCGAATGTTATACGATTATGTTTTCATTTCTTTTTATTCACTATTTTGCAACATGGAGAATAAATGTTTTACCAAATTCTATTGTTTTCGTGCCTGTTTCTAACGTATTTCTAATGGGGCAAAAAAAATCTTTTCGATTTTTTAAGGAGTTTGTGAGGAGGAAAAGGTTGGAAATCACTGAATCAGAGTTTAAGTTATTTATTTTAAGTTCAATGTATTGTTTATACTGAATTATGGTATATTTAACAATGTCTATTTATTTATTTTTTGTAATGTAGTAGAATTATACACTAGTTTTAAAGTTACATTTTAAATTAGATTAATTTATTTTTGATACAGTTTTATAATTTATAATTATTTTCTGTGCAAGTTTGTTATATATAACTAATGAACAAAATTAATTAAGACTTTGCTTTATATATATATATATATATTCTTGTGTGTGTATGTGTGTGTGTGAAGTAACTTTATTGAAAAAAAATGTTCTGAAATTCCCTTTAATTTCTGACCCTGACATTACTATACTGTAATAATAATTTAAATATTTATTTTTTGCTCAAGATGCTTTTCATTTTACTTTTGATTTCAAGTGGAGTTAAAAAAAAGATATCCAAATATAGAAGGTCCAATAATGATTTCAAAAGAAATATGAAACAAAAGTTTTACATTTAGAAAAAAAATGGAAATGAAGTATTAATACTTAAATGCACTTTATTCAAATTCATAGGTGTGATTTCATTATTATATTATTGAGCATACTAAAATATGAAACAATGTCAGTGTGAATTTCGAAATGTATTTAATTCTGTTTAATTCAGTTATTTGTTAAATGCTTTTATTTCAATAAATCATTAGCAAAATAATTTCAAGTAAAGTAAAAATGTACTTCTTAAGTACATCATTAGTGCATGTTGAATGTACATCATTACTCGAATTATTCATAATTTAAGACTATAAATTTAAAAAAAAAATCTTATTTTCTATCAGAAAATTTCATTTTGAAAAAAAAAAAAAAAAAAAAAAAATTTTTATTTTTTGTTAAAATTAATTTTTTAAAAAAAAAAAAAAAAAAAAAAAATTGTGATTATTGGTTCAGCGGATGTTTGTCAACTGTTCCACAAATGGAGTCAAAGTAATGATATGTTTGAAGTAAATTTAGCATGAATGGGGACTGGTAATTTGCTTTAAATATGTAAGTTTAATTTTTTTTTACCAGAAAAGTTCTAAATCTTTTAAATGTAGAAAAAGGTAAAAAAAACTTAAAGCTGCAAAGTGAATTACGGGGAATACTTATATACTGTAAAAATATATTAATGGAGGAAATATTTAAAAACTTTTACTTCTTTTTTTAACCTACTATATTTCATTCATTAATTTTATTCAAATTATTTTTATCTCTTTTATCAATGAATTTTTAACTGAATTTCGAGAATGTTTTAGATAGAAATACATTCCTAATTGTATATCAAATGCTTATAATTGCCTATTTTTATGAATAATGAATCATTATATTGGATAATGTACTTTACATTGATGCGTTGAAAGCTAATGTTTTATGTAATTATTGTTAGTAATTACTTTTTCTTGAAAAAAAAGGAAATACACACACACACACACACACACACACACATATATATATATATATGTTAAATTTAAGAAGAATCTTTAAAGCTATAAGAGTCGCACTAAGTATCAAAATATATATTATATATTCCTTAATTAGTACTTTAAGTTTACTACATAAAGAAAAATATATTGTCCTTAGTTATGGATTCCTTTGAATTAGAACTTTTTTACAGATAAAACTATCAGTTTATATATATACTAAATAATATATTCAACAATTTTTTGATGTTAAAAAAATTGTAGTCGAAAGTATAGACGAATATCATAGAATTCATAATCTCATTATAGATAAATTTTAAATGCATTTAAATTTTAAAGTTTCACTGTTACTTTTCAAGCATATATGAGCTACAATTTGCTTTTCGGTAATCCTTACAATCATGGAGAAAATTTACCACTTTTATCTGACAACAATAATCATGAAAAGACAAGAATAAAAACGTTTTTTTACTTTAACTAACGATAAAACCTTTCCAAACACTTCTCAATCGAAAAATGACCAAACACGTGATAAGTGAAATATCAGTGTCCAAATTCAGCCACAGCAACCCAACTCTATTCCCTACAGGTATCGTCCCGCTTCCTACAATTTCTATTGCATTAAGTTTTGGCCGCCGTTTCCACACTTGATGCTTTTCCGTACAATACGTGTTGGGATACCTTAAGTAGGGCAAGGAGTCCTTAATAGCTTCACAGACTCGGTAAAGGAAGAAAGACAACGCTGGCTTATTTCTTAGTTTTTCTCTACAGAATCCACTCCCTTGACGATGGGTTCGTCTTTGTTGCTTTTTCTGGGCTTTGGGCTCTGGACTGGAATATTTATGAGGGTCGGCCAAACGATCTGTTTTAGCCCTAGCGGGGAGAAAACGAATTTAGCGAGTTGCCGAGTCAAGACGTTAGTTGAGTAATGAGGTACTGAGGAATGAAATCTTTTTCATCACTCTATCTTCACCTACTCTTTTTATTTCTTTGTTTCAGCTTTTTTTTTCATTGCGACGTTTGTGGGATTTATTGGAATAAATAGCTACTATGTTAGGTGGGAAGTTGCGAAACATAAAAACAATCAAATAAAACAACAGAAGTGATTTGTCTCATTTATATAAGAAATATTTTTTTCCACTTTGCATAGTTAGTATGAAAAAAGGGAAAAAAGTCAATTCAACTTTTGACTTTCTTTCTTAATCGAGAGCTTCTTTTTTTGTCTTATTTGATCTTTTTTGTGTTGAAGCTTCATTATCGAGTTAAAAAAGGCTTGATGGCGGGTTTGGTTATGCATGCAATGAGTTTCTTCCCTTGGTTTAATGAGATGCAGTCGAAAATATGCAAGTGGTGTTTCGAAAACCTGGCCAAATTAGGTATGTCTTCACGTAAATTGAAGAAAAATGTTCTTCTGAAATTTAAAGAAAAGCTCCTAATTCAACAGCATAATTTGCATTGCATTGTTGTTTCAAAGTTTTCGGTATATTCTTTTTTGGTTACTTTTAAAGATATATCGATTTTTCTTAGATAGGAATAGTATGTTACAACAATTCCCATTTTTTTTTAGAAAAGAAAAATGAAGGAGCGTTTCAACGGCAAATAATCTCGTTTTCCATTAAATAATGAGGGGGAAAACTTATTAACCAAACATTTCTCTCGCATAATATGGAAAGGAATTTTTTTTTTTGCTGTCTAAATACAATGTAGTATACTTATTTCAAATCTTTCATTTTTTAAAAATATACATCATAGCTCTTAAGTTTAAAAAGAAATATTAAAAAAAAATGATCATATAGAATTTTACTAAATTTTATGTCACACAAATTATATCCTTTTAATGAATTAATAATGAACAGTTAAACATATTAAGTACAGATATTTTTAAGAAATACATAGCTAAAATGATTTCTTTTTATCATATTCAGTAAAAATACAATGCAATACCTCTCCATCACCATTTTTTCTTCGTTATGATAATTTCATTATTATAGTTTCATTTTTAGCACTCATGTATTATAATGCGTTTAACAAGACGTTTATGAATTATTCTGAAACTCCCGAAATTACATAGTAGACTAAAATGCATTCTAATACTTATAGATAATCAAAAAGACAACTATTTTTGAAAGTTTAAAATTTAAATTTAACATTCGAAAGTTATTAAAACTAACAATTTATTTCATTTTCTACGAGTAATATGCTACTGTAATTTATATTACGTTTGTTGCTATAATATTAAAGTATTTATTTCAACTTATTCTATATAACTTATTCATGATTCCGGAGAGATTATAATTAAGATTATTCTATTTCTTGCAATATACTGAAACAATGTGAATAATAAAAGGTAACTTTGAGAACTGCGTAAAAGGAGAACATTTCATTTTAATCAACCCATATGATAAATTATTGGTTTGTACCTAAATTAATTTTGATTGAATAAAAATTAAAAGAAACTAATATTTATATTATTTAATTATTTAATTATCGTGTTAATCGTCGTTTTTTGACCAATGATTTATAATTGATTCTTTTTAACTGATTTCTTCCAGTATAAATCAAATATTATTTTTATAAGAGATTTTCATATCATTATAAAATTTATACATATTTATAATATGATATCTGAAATTAATTTAAAAATATTCAGGTTTTATGGTAAAATTACATTAGGTAAATAATAAAAGAATTCATTTACTATTTTTTTTTAATTTTTCTGGTTTAACATTTACTGAAATCAAAGTAACATGTTAAAAAAATTCGAAAATGTATTACTTTATTTCATTTTAATTTTTTACATTGATATGAACTATAAATAGTTACTTTACATAACTCTAATTATTAATTTAGTTTAAAGAAACAAACATTTCAAGGAGAATATTTTACACAAGAAAAGCATCACTGAAGTGCTAAAATGCGTTAGCAAGAAAAAATTAACTTAACTTATTATTATTACATATATTTAAATAAAATTGCTTTCTCATTTGATTAATAACTGTGCAAATAGAAAAAACACTTATAATAAATAATTAAATGAAACAACCATCGGAATTATACTAATTTGATAAGACAATGCTATACATTAAAAGGAAGAACATATAAAACCGACAAAGAGAAATATAACTTGTACTCCCAGCTTTCTACACCTAATAATTTATTGCTCATAAATCATTTTAAAAGATAAGGCAATAAACTGAAAACTGAATATGATTCCCTTAAGAACAATTCATTTCACAAGAATGGCTCTAGAACTCTTAGTTATAATTAAGGGTAGCAAAATTTTACTATCATTTTTTAAGTATTCTATTGATTTCTTAAGATGGCTTAAAATAATTAACCTTGTAAAGCAAAATAAACATAAAACAACTAAGCAGTTCTTTAAGATTAAAAACGTAACAAAAAAGAAGGTGCTGAAATTTTAAAACTGCTTTAAAAATTTATTTATTCAAAATAAAAGGAAAAATTCTTAAAAGCGAAATCCGATAAGAATTCTGATTAGTAGTTCAGCTTATAGCTAACATGTATAACTTAGTAGAGTAGTATATTATTAGTATTGTATAAATAGCCTATCAGTATTATTATATTGGTGATATTATATACCTCAAGAAAAATTAACAATACTATCTCTCTCGATAATATATCATTCTTTGATGCCAATATACTAACTAAATCAATAGTAGTACTATCAAAAATGTAAACTATGCTGTAATAGAAATGATAGCCTAAAGTTTATCAAAATCTTATATCGGTCCTCTAGTTTTCGTTCAAGTTAGAATATAAATTCAATTGCCATTTTCTTTTGATTTTGTAATTATTTATTATTTGATTAACTTTGTATTAATTATAAGATTTCTTTTTATTAAAATTCAAATATTAAAATGAAAATAACTGAAAAAAGACAAATAAAAAGTAAATTACAGTGTGTAAATAAATTACTATATATATCTTAAAAAATGTATTAAACTCCTTCGCATTATATTTTATTTATGCAGCTACATATATTGTAATTTGATATCTCAATTCCCAAAATGTTTTAAAAAATGCTGGGCTGTTACTCAGAAATCAAAAGTTTCATAACTCATTTTCTAACTCAGCTATAGAAAGACAATTTAAATTTTGCGCTAATTCACCTTTTAAATTTATTTTAGGGAAATTTAATGTTCTCAATCAAATTGCTTCAACTGAAGGAAGAATTAAACAAAATTATTTTACATGGCATATTTTAGGCTCAGAACAAATGCAATTAATTGATTTTAATTCTGATGAAAAATTCATTCATTCTTTCAAAAATGTAGATAATTCCAAAAAACTGCACACAAGTACAAACTTTCACAGAAATTTTAATTGTAAATTATTTTATATTCAACACATAATTAAAAAAATATCTATGCAGAAATGCAGATTTCTAAGTTAAAATCCTAAAGAATTTCTTATTAACGTGTTATACCATTGTTACTTTCGTGCTTAGGTTTGAAAATGAGAGATTTTACTCCTGAGACTTATTACCTTCCACAAAAATTCCTTTGATAAATATTATGGAATTAAGAATTCATTTTAAATGAGATAATATTGCTGTTTTGTTTTTTAAATTTAAATCAAATTAATCTTAAATTAAAAATTACATTTTGCGTTGAATCTTGTGTACAAAAACACACACCGAAAGAATATATATATGTGTGTGTATGTGTGTTTGAGTGTTAATGTGTGTGTATGTATATATATGTATTAAATGCTCGTTAAAGAATAAATTCGATTCCAGTGCATTGACACCAAATGCTGAATTAACGCAAATTTAAAATTAAAGATTTCGTTAGAATAAGACATTTTAATCTATAAGCGTTTCAATAAATAAAGTTACATAATTTATAGGTGGTAGTACAAAACAAATTGTTTTTCTGCCAGTTACAAGATAACCGAAATGAATTCATCATATTGCGAAACTAAAACAATTATTTCCATTGTATTGACTTTTTTCGATTCAATTATTGAAAGTTTCTTAGATATTTTTTCTTGGTTTATGTTTAAGGTTGCTTCATATCTTAAATTCCCTTTTTCAGTACGCTTATTTTCTTATAAAAGAGCTCAATAAAATCGATTACCCACTTTTTCACTATACCACCTCGTTTACGTGGTATTTATAGACATAAGTGCCATATAAATTATAAAAACTATCTTTCCCATTTCACTAACCACCTAATCAGAAGAAAGAATAATGACGTAATCAAGTGACTGAGAATTTGATACTAAATACATGATATTCCTCTTGCTACCTCGATAAGACAGCAATAAATTGCTATTCCTAGTCTATGTATAAAGGAATCAAATTACGAAATGAACATGATTCATTAGTCCTTATAGTATCGCTTACACCGATAACGATTTTACCCGTTATGTGACGAGGTAGACTCCTATCGGCAACACTTGTCTGAAGCGTAGTAATATTTTATTAGGACAAATGGTGGCAAACAGCCCCGTCCCGATTGGGCAAAAAGACTGGCCGAAACATCGTTCATCACTTTTCAACAACCAATCATTACCGGATAAATATTGGATGACTTATCGACGACCATGGTGTGTGAATTCGGTTTTTCGGACACAGGCACTTCTTCACTGAATTGTCAGAAAAGGATAATATTGAATTACAGGTACATTATTACGTGGAAAGCATTGCCTTGTTTTATGCAAAATCGTCAAAAATATCAGATTTAAAATAAGAATTATAAATCAAAAATATAAATTCTTAAAAAGTAGGAAGCTTTAAAAATATGAATTCTCATACAGAAAATTTAAAATTCAGTACTAAAATTTTAAAAGAAAAAAAAAAACACTATATTTTTTTTAATGTGTTACTCTTTGATGTAATTTGAGAAATTTATTTTAAAACAAATATAATTATACATGTTTTATTGTTCACGGTTCATTTTAAATGAAACTCTTTTCTTTTAGCAACATATAAATTTAATCTTATTTAGAAATAAACAAGTTATTTACGTTTCTAATTTAATGGATTAAAACTTTTACATCGACTATATATATATATAGTGTTAATGATGATTACCTCCTGCTAATTTTTTTTATAAATGGTTTTTTTAAAAGATGGGAAAAATATATTACAGTTTGACACATGATAGTTTTTTTCCAAGATTTCTTGAAAGCTTTCTTTTTGTTTCAAAAAATTTAAGATACTTTCTTTCTCAGTTTTATTTCTCAATTTTATAAATTTATTTTAATCAGCATTAACATCGTATTTTTGTAATATATATATATGTGTGTGTGTGTGTCTGTGTGTGTAACAGATCAATTGAAAAGTCCCCGGCCTGACACATAGATGGCGCTACTAGAATTAAATCCATATGTTTTTTAGTTAGACCTAACCCTCAAAAGATGCATGTATAAATTTGACAGCTGTCGGATCATTAATTTATGAATTATAGCATTTTGAGTGAAGCAACTTTTGTTATTGTGAAAAAAATGGATAAAAAGGAATTTCGCGTGTTGATAAAATATTGCTTTTTGAAGGGGAAAAATGCAGTTAAAGCAAAAGCTTGGCTTCATGCCGAGTTTCCGGACACTGCTCCAGGAAAATCAACCATCAAGGATTGGTATGCTAAGTTTAGACGTAGTGAAATGAGCACCGAAGACGGTGGATGCCCAAAAGAGGTTGTTACCGACGAAAACATTAAAAATAATCCACAAAATGATTTTGAATGACCGTAAATTGAAATTGAATGAAATAGCATATATTCTAAAGATATCAACAGAATGTGTACATCATACCGTTTACGAATATTTGGGTATGAGAAAGCTCTGTGCAAAGTGGGTGCCGCGCGAGCTCACTTTTGACCCAAAACAACGACGAGTTGATGATTCGGAGCAGTGTTTGAAGATGATAAAGCGTAATAAACCCGAGTTTTTGCTTCGATATGTGACAATGGATGAAACATGGCACCATCATTTCACTCCGAAGTCCAATCGACAGTCATCCGAGTGGACTGCACACGATGAACCCGCTCCAAAGCGTGGGAAAACGCAACATTCGGCTGGCAAGGTTATGGTGTCTGTATTTTAGGATGCGCATGGAATAATTTTCATTGACTACCTTGAAAAAGGAAGGACTATCAACAGCGACTATTACATAGCGTTATTGGACCGTTTGAAGGACGAAATCGCCGAAAAACGGCCGCATTTGAAGAAAAAGAAAGTACTGCTTCACCAAGACAATGCACCGTGTCACAAGTCAGTGAAAACGATGGCAAAAATCCATGAATTGGACTTCGAATTGCTTCCTCATCCACCGTATTCTGGCCCCCAGCGACTATTTCCTGTTCTCAGATCTCAAAAGAATGCTCGCTGGGAAGAAATTTTCGTAGAATGAAGAGGTGATCGACGAAACTGAGGCCTATTTTGAAGCAAAGGACAAATCGTACTACAAAAATGGTATCGAAAAGTTGGAAGGTCGCTATAATCAGTGTATCACCCTTGAAGGGAATTATGTTGAATAAAAAAAAAAACTAATTTTGCCAAAAAAATGTGTTTTACCATGGTAGGCCGGGGACTTTTCAATTCACCTGTTATATATATATTTAAGTACAAAATATTCTTTCCTAATGGTTTAATATTATGTACTTTAATAGACATATTTTATTGGCTTTAAAACAAAAGAATAATGATCTTTTGACAAAAATTCAAGGAATAGTTAAAATGAAGATCTTAAAAATTTAAAAAATAACAAGTCAAAGATGTATCAGAAAAAGTCTAAAATAATTGAAATTAATAAAAAAATGGGAGTTAAATAATAAAATTTTAATAATTACATTGTTAAAAATATTAAATACTTTATTTTTTTGCTTAAAGAAAAACAAATTAAGCATATTTAATTAATTCCTATATAATGACAACAAAATATGCAGCAAAAGGTTTAAATATTATTAAATATATTTCTGACTTCCTAATAAATAAGAACAAAATTAAACACAATAATACAAAAAAAAATAATAGCACAGATTTTTAAGTTTATGAATGATTAATTAAAGAAGATTGATAGATTTTTAAGTTTATAAATGATTAGTACAGATTTTTAAGTTTATGAACGATTGGTACAGATTTTTATGTTTATGAATGATAAATACACAGATTTTTAAATTTATGAATGATTCCTTGATTGCAAAAATATATTTGAAAAACCAAAGAATTACTTCCATTTAAAAACATAACCATTAAAAAATTCAAAAAAAAAAAGAAAAGAAATTGGCACATTTGTTTTTAATAATAGTAATATTAAACATATGAATAATTTATACAGACCTTAAGGATTCTATTTAAAAAACAAACAAGTCAATAATGGTGATTTATGAATAGTAAAGGATAATGTCTTGAGAGATATAATGAATATACGTACAGAATTTAGGATTACGATCTTTAACTGTAAGCATTTCATTTAAAGATGGATTTCTTATGAGTATAATAATTTTATTAATATAATATTGCTATTAAATATACTTTACAAGTTATCATAATTACTGAGTATAAGTACTATATTTAAAAATATAATAATAATATAAATTATAAGACTAAAGTAGATATTAAAACACATGGTTTCCAAAAATCAAATTACAGACTTATAAAAAGACTTTATTATTTGATATGTTAACGAATTTAGAAATAATTATGCAATCATTTGTAAATATTTTTGTTACTTAATAATTAATTCACATACAAAAGAAAACAATAATTTCATAATAAATATTTTTTTGGATGCAGAAATTAATAAGAGAAATACAGCTCCATGTAAAAAAATATAATTAGAAATTAATAAGGTTACATTTCCTCTGATGTCTTTGTTACTCTAAAATTTCTTTAAGGCCCCAATATATTTATAACCAGTCCCTAATGGTTACAATACTTACATTACAAAAGCAGGTAAATTGTTATAAGAATTCTTACAACATACTATTAATAATTTAATAATCTTGCTATCATTAAAAATTTCAGTTCAAAGCCTGAAAGAGTAAATTAAATTGCATAGAATCCATTTTTTAGTTTTCTTATTTTTTTTATGCAAATCAATTTAAATATGTGCATTTTCAAGCAATACCTTTTAAAGTCGTTCCAGTTTGACGGCGGCTTATCATAGCAAACGATAAAATATACAACTATACTTTATTATGTTTATTAAACTTGGTAAATATTTTGCAGAACTCCAGAAGGAACCATTAATTTTCGGTTGAGAATCCTTTGTTTATGTAATAGCAAGATCTTCAAGAACATGAGAAAAGGTATAAGAATCGTTAAAATATGAATGTATTGACTCTTTAAAACTAACAAATTATGCTTATAAATTTTATTTCAAATTAAATTATTCATTTTTATACAAAAACTAATTCAATTCTAAAGCACATTATTAGACATTGTGTATGAAACTAATCATACCATTTCATCACCGCTTTCATTAAACAATGAATATACGAAGGATAATGACCAAATATTTTGCGCGTTTTCTTTATTGTATGATTGGAAAAAAGCAGAAAAGCAGATGAAGTCTCTGATGTAACTAACAAATTATTACTTAGTTTCAGAATATTGAATTAATATCGAATATTTTTCTTCTTTTATGGAATTTAAATTTTCATTAATATTATTTTCCATTTCTTATTTAGTATATGCAAAGATACAGGTCTTAAATAAACTGAATTTAGCTGTATTACATATATATATATATATATATATATATATATATATATATGTAGAAATAAATTAAAAAATAAATGAAAATATCGAACCCAGCAAGTTAAAAAGCAATTTCGGGCTGAGGACCGAAGAAGCGGGGTTAAACCAGTTTAATGGTACCAACCTTTTCCCCTTTGCGACTTGGTAGGCTGAATTGGGAAATCCAAAATCCAAAAGAGTTCAATGATAAAAAGATGCAAAAAAGTTATATACAGGGGATGGACAAAAATATGGAAACACCTTGTAAAATGCATGTTTGAAAAGAAAGATTGATTTTAATGAAATATGTAGGTGGCGCTGGCGTTTTTGACTACTAACGCTGCCTATACAACTTTGTAAATGTGCTAAACAGTTCAGTTGTTGTCGGAGTATTGTTATGTGAAGTTGTCATTGCATTATGTCAGAGTTAGCAGACTTCGAACGTGGGCAAATTGTTGGAGCACGTATGGTAGGTGCTTCCGTAAGCAAGGTAGCCGAGGTGTTTAGTGTTTCAAGAGGTACTGTATCGAAGATTTATTCCGCATATTTGAAAAGCGGTAAAACATCATCTGCTAAATCACAGCGAGGACGAAAGTGTGTGCTGAGTGATCGTGACAGACGATCATTAAGGGCAATTGTGACGAAAAATAAGAAGACCACAGCTGCGAAAGTTACTGCTGAAATGAATGTTGTGTTACAGAACCCTGTGAGTACCAAAACAATTAGAAGGGAGCTTCATAAACAGGGAATTTCTGGCCGTGCTGCAATTGAGAAGCTACTCATCAATGATGCTAATGCCCGTAACAGGAAAAGGTGGTGTTTAAGTCATAAAGCCTGGACTACAGGGCAGTGGAAGCGTGTAATATGGTCTGACGAGTCTTCTTTCACATTGTTTCCCACTTCTGGCCAAGTTTACGTCTGGAGAACGCCATCTCAAGCCTATAATACAGACTGCTTGTTGCCAAGAGTGAAACATGGTGGGGGTTCTGTTATGGTTTGGGCAGCCATATCGTGGTTCTCTGCTGGCCCCATGGTAACTGTGTCAGGGCACATGACTGCCAAGACTTATGTGAACATTTTGGCAGATCAAGTTCATCCCATGGTACAAACTTTGTTCCCCGATGGTGATGGTGTCTTCCAAGACGACAAAGCCCCTGTTCACACAGCTCACATTGTCCAGGACTGGTTTTCTGAGCACGAGGAGGATTTGTCCCATCTCCCCTGGCCACCACAGTCACCAGACCTGAATATTATCGAACCTTTGTGGTCTACATTGGAATGGAAAGTGCGTTCTCGTTATCCACCGCCAACATCGTTATCTGAACTTGCCACCGTTTTGCAGGAAGAATGGTATAATATTCCCTTGGCACACATACAGGAACTGTATTTATCCATTCCGAGAAGACTGCAAGCTGTTTTGGATGCCAACGGGTTTCCTACACCATATTAAGCAAAGAAACATGTTTTTTAAAAGGTGTTTCCATATTTTTGTCCAACCCCTGTATATATATGTTATATATCCAATGGCAAAGCAATGCAGAAAGGAAAACAACAGAGATGAATACACAACATGATCAAACACACACAAAAAGAAGATAAATGGCGAAGTCATTGCCTTATAAAAAGTTCTCTTGGTCACTAATACAATGCCGTCTTGGTGTCTCCATAGAGCGATGAGCAATGATGGAGATAAGCCCGATTTATTGGCTCCTCCAAATAACAAAGAGCACAGTTTGGATGGTTAAAAACTCTAATACGATGGAGGTATTTTCCCAGACAGTCATGGCCCGTCAAAAGACGAAATTTTGCAACAGCCTCACGACGTGTGACGTTGAGAATGGATAGAAGATCGTCAGCTTTCCAACGTTTTGACTGCAAACGATTAAATAGTTGTACTCTAAAATTTTGTGACATAATCTGTTTGATATACAGTTTTACAGAATGATAAGATATTTTTGAACGTCTTGTCTGTAACACTCTCGCGCCTTTCCTCTCGCAAGAAATCAGCCTGTTCTTTCGCATAAACTCCACATTGGCCAGGTATCTACTGGAGGGTGACACGTTTCTTCTTTAAGGCGAATCGCTGCAAGCAATCCCGACATTGAATATTTCGTTCGATGAAGGAGCACTATTTGAACTTATGGCCAGGATAGTTGCTTGAGAATCAGAGAGAAGAACCTCTCTTGAAAATTTATCTTCAAAAACCAGTGTAATGCGAATGGCTTCCACCTCTCCGTCAAAGGCTGTTGAAAATTTTCCCGCAAGAACATAAAAAGAAAATAAACTAGAGAAAATTCCAGAATCTGCAGTCATAAAGTTGTCAAAAAAGGAGTCATCTGTAAAAACATGTAGCCACTCAGATTTTGGGTATTTTATATTATTTGTTTAAATTTCTCATATAGAAGTAAAGCCTTTTCTTCAGTGGTAGCAGTAATAGATTTATTGTCGGTCAACATGGGATCAAATGGGGTCGATTTAACGGCTTCAATTACGAGCCTCAGCGACTGATTATGTAGAGTTTCCAACCTCTTCAAGACATGACCACTTGCCGTAATAAGTAGTTCACAGCAGTAAGTAATTAAAGGTAGAATAAAGGTTCTGTAAGTGGTATTCAAAACTGATCTATCGTATCTCCACAAGGAACCCGCTAGACGCTTTAAAACAGTTACCCTATTTAAGAAACGGCTCAAAATTGCAACTACATGTGACTTCCACTTTAGCTTGTTGTCAAAAGTCACTCCCAGGTAATGGAACGAGTTAGTGTGGGTAAGCGTCTCACCTCTATGTTTAAGGTCGTGGGTAAATCCCTTGATGTATGAGCGAAAAAAATTGGACAGCAGTCTTTTCCAAATTTACAATCATTATTTTCAGAACTTCAATTTAGAAGTATATCGAGTGCACTATTTAGTTTACGTTTAATAATAGATTCCGTATTTTTTTGGGGCACGAGTCAAAATGACAAGATCATCGGCAAATAGCAGACAGTGGACATTATCAATATTCTTTAAGGAAGGAATTAGATCGTTAATATACACATTAAATAATGCGCAACTACTGACTGCCCCCTGAGATAAACCAGTTTGCAGATTAAAGAATCTAGAGCAGTCATTTCCATATTTGACCCTGCAAATGCGTTGGTCAGTAAATGACTTTATCCACTTAAGCATGTTCCCACAATTTCCCAATCCATAAAGTTTTTGAAACAATTTCTCTTTCCACACCAAATCGTATATACCTTTAAAATCAATGTAAACTGCAGTTAGGATGTTACTCTGGTCCAATGCATCTTTACAATTTGGCTGAAGAAAGTTACTTGGTCCATAGTTGATCGATTACTACGAAAACCATACTGTTCTCTAACTATTAAATTTTCAATAATACCAGTTCAAACTGTTTATAATTAATCTTTCCATGGTCTTTCTAAGTTTACTAGTTAAGGATATTGGGTGGTAGGCATGGAGTTGTTTTGGGTCTTTTAGGGATGATCACTGCTCTCCTCCACTGCGCAGGCATAAGACATTTCTCCCGAATCTTATTGTATACACACAAAATGGTTTTCATAGCTGTTTTACTTATATGTCTTAAAAATTCCGCATGTATTTTATCGTCTCCTGGAGATTTCTTTACGTTCAGACATTCAAAAGATAATTTTAATTCTTCCATGGAAAAATGTGCAGTAGAAACAGCACGAACACCATCCGAATTATTTACTGTAGATTAGTATCTTTAAATTCTTTTTTTTTTTTAATTATTTTTGTCATCTTTCGGGTAAAGAGTCACTTTTTTTGAGTTTTTGAGTAGCTTTGGCCAAAAGAATTTGCTACAGCTTTGTTGAGGTTAGGCTCCTTCCATTAATGAACATTCCATTAAATGAATGTTCTCTTTTGGGGGGATAGATATTTTATTTTGAAGAGTTGCCAAAAAATTATACGTTCTTAAGCAATCATGCTTATAATTGATATTAAATATAAAACCAGAAAAAGCCCGACTCTTAGCTACCAAGACAATTTTCCTAAGCACTGTAACTTGTTTTCCCCAAAGAATTACATCTTGTGGTTCTTTAGTAGACAATTCCTACTTTCCTTTTTAAACTATCTCTCTTTGCTTTAACCTCTTTAAGTTCAGTCGACCAAAAACATTTATAAATCTTCACTTTATCTCATGGGACAGTGCATTTTACACAAGTTAAGATAGTCTTATTTATCTCAGGAAAAATTTAGTTAGGATGGGAACAAAGATAACATTTTTCATCTGCTTCTTCAGAAATATAGAGTGCATAGATTTTAAAATGATGATGCTCTTTCCACACATCTATTTTAACGATTTTACAACGTTTTTCTGAATTTCACTTGGTGTGTGTGTGTGTCATCAAATTTTCGATCGTTAATTTAACCAACTTCCCATCAAGCTAGAGCTTTGAAATTTTGGGAATCGTTCGTACTCGCCTAACAATGCAATATTTAGACGTTTGCGACAAGTTTTAACTAATATTTCAATGATTTTAATAAGTCAAAATATTCTTTCCTCTCGGTGCTTTTAGGATTGAGGAAAAAATTTCTTTCCCCCTCTGGGAGCACCGGGCACTCCCCACACATCATGAGGTATCGTAAACCTTTTGTACTCACAAAGGGGAGATACTATCTCCTCTTTACTATCTCCGAGATAGTAAGGGTTGCTGACTTTTAGTCAGTAATCATTCGCAAGAAAGAAAGTTTCCAATATTTGGCGCCATGTCTTATCACAATAATTTTTTCTGAATTTTGGTTCCCATTCTTTTTTTTAATAGAATGACTTACAAACTTTCAAATGCATGTTTTGATTTTATGTGTATTATGAATTTTTTAATATGCTCGCAAATGTCTCTTTTTAAGTAAATTTTAAAGTTAAAAATAACTAACATTTTTAACTAATAACTAATAATAAATTTTTAACTAATAATAAATGTTAGTTATAAAATAACTAACATTTTTAACTAATATTTCAATAATTTTCTCTAATAAACTTTGCCACCATATAAAAACTTTGTTTTTTAAAACGTTGGTTTTTATATCGAATCATTGCTTTTGTCTTCAGACTCTCCAATTTGCTTACATATGTCAAAATTTGTAATTAGACTGTTTTTAACACGTACCAGGCAAGGATTTCAATATAGTTCTCCAAGAGTGTATTAATCGCATCAATTCTCTTTGATTAGGATAAGCCACCAGCATTCCATTGCAATACACTCAGACTAACCGAGCGGCAGCCTGCATCAAAATTCCTTGAGAACCTGCCTGAGTTGTAGACCATTTTGCCACATAAACGTTACCCAGGGTGCCCCACGTGGAGGTAGATCTGCTTTGCTGTATTATATTCAGTGCATTAAATACCTTCGAACTTCGAATACATAATATACAGTGACATTCTTTACTCCGCCAACATTTTTTAAATATGTAGTGCTTAATTATTACTTCAATCGTAATTGTTATTTCTTATGTTAACAAAAAATCGGTTTCAGAAACAGTTTTAAATACATAAATAATTAACTTATATTGTGTTCTACCGTATAATACTATATTGATATAAAAAAAATCTTTGTGATATATCTTCCTCAAATAAAATTCTAAAAATATGTATGGTGATATAACAGATATCATAAATCACCTTCCTACAATTAGGAAACATATTGAAATAATATATTGTTTCGAAGCGCGGAGTATCTCATTAAATTTTCCACTTACTCCTACTTTTCTTTCAAAAGTAATCGGATGGAATTGAGCTTCGGTAAAGCTAATTTTGTTTATAGTTGAAGAAAATTCGTCTCTCCAGTCAGAGAGCTGTTCAAACTTAAACCTAATATTTCACAAAGCAAATAAATAAAATAATACTTTTGCATTACTAATTTAAATCAGTTCAGGAATGATGATGCTATACAAATGGATTTTTTCGTTTAGCATCAAAATTCAACGATTTCCTACAATTTATGAAATAGAAGGAAAATAAATTTTGTAAGGTTTACTAGATCGATTTATATGGTAATTTTTTTTAAAATATTTATGATAAATATCACCATTTTAAATGTTTGAAGTGCTTACACAATTACAAATATTTTCAAAAATATTTTACGCGTGAGAAAATGCTCAAATTAATAATAGTGAAGCTCCTTAATAGTGAAGTTTATATGTATTATAATTTATTTTTCATTCTAACCTATGTTACAAAATAACATGTGCCTTACTTTGCACTATCAAACTTTGTAAATTATTTCACAGTTTAATTGCTGCTTAAAGCTAACTTTTTTAATCCCCTTCACGCATTTTGCTGCATCAATTATGATCAAATTATGGGAAAACTGCTCAATAATCGATAGTTTCCGTGAACTATATTGTAACGTTACATAATATTTATGTAGCAGAACATTTCAAATATGATAAAGCTTGGAGAAAAACGTGAATAAAAGAATAATAACTTAAAACTGACAAAACTATTATTTATATATGTCATGATATATGGAGTAAACTAAAGAAAAATTTAGATTACAGTTAATGCGCAGTATATTGAGCATAATAAATATTTCTGTTATAAATTACTCTGCATAATCATTATCTTTTCAAGATTTTTAGTTCAATTCTGAAATATTAAGGTGACTTAACTCAAGGCCATTTCATGACAAATGTAATTTTGATATACATAAAATGTAATGAACCAATTTTTGTTATATACCAATCAAAATTATTATTATTTTTTTTATTAATAATTAGTTATTGCACAGAAATGAAATTTAATGATCTTAAAAATGTCAGCAAATTTATGTTTTTCTATATTCAGATTGAAAAAAATTCTAATTAATACACACACGATGCATGTTAGCTTATTTCTTGGTCATGCCGATAGGGAAAAAGCTTCTTTAGATTTCCAAGATACCCTATTTATAGTGGAATAAGTCAATCAAGAATGTTCTGATTTATGTAATGGAACTAATTTTTCTTATAGCGTATATATAAATGTATGCTTCTCTTCCGTCTAGGTATTTTGGATGCAATGAACAATAAAGTTTTTTTAATTTTCAAATTTCTTCTCTCATTTTTAATTTCCTGAGCGATTCTGTGCTTTAACATTATGTACAAGGGCATAACTTCTTTTTTCAAATTTTAAGAGTTTGTACATTAATTTTGTCTTTGATAAGCAAAACATCAATGAATTGCAATTTTCATAACATTATACATTTATATAAATGAAAAGTTTCACCTATTAATATAATTTTATATATTTAAGATAAAAACATTAATTTGAATATCTATCATTTCTTATGGGTATAGCAAAAAACTAAATAAAAATATACGTTCAAAAATAAGAGAAATTTTACTTTAGCTTAATTTTCTCCAGAAGTAATTGACATATTTTAATGAAAATGGGTTTGAAGATATGTATTATAACACCAAAAAAATACCATACAGCATTAATGATACACAGAAGGGATTATATGTACGTTTCATTAGAGCAGAAAAGTCTAAAAGAGATTAGATGGAATAAAAACGAGTAAGTCTTCTTAATGTATTGAGTAATTCGTCTTACAGTTACACAACTTTCATAAAGTGGATTCGTGTTGGAAACGACATAATTTATGAATTTTAAGGCCTGATTTTTCCACTTCTCCTTCAAAGCTGTTTTAAGGTCCTTTATGATTTTGGGAAGGGAAAAGCGAGTTGAGATTACCCTCATCAGAGCATCCCAAACATAATCAGTAAAGTTGTGATAAAGAGTTTTGGCTGCCCAATCCGCTGGGAAAATATTTTCACTTTAATTCATCGGTTTGTTGCCCCATGCGCATGAGTTTATTTTCTATATAAAGGTATTCACAGCCCCTGAAAAATCTAACAGTTTACCTGAATTGCATTCCTACTTTTCACAACAATCATATCATTTTATCATAAATATGGATGTCAAGTGAATCCAACAAGATGTTAGCCTAGATCATCAAACTTTCCATGCCCCATTGGTCCCTTTTTTGAGTGTTGGTAGAAATGTAGCTGGTCCCTCCACATGAAAGTGCTTAGGAAATAAGTGACTGTGATGAAGCTGGAATCATTAGTGAATAAAAAGTTTTCCAACTGGTCCCTTCTCCAGTCTATATAAGATCTTTATGAACTCATTTGCGCGCAGAAGGCAATGAGAGGGAAATCAGCAGGTCTTCTTGAAAAGAAGATCTCATTCATATAGCCTGCTGGAAATATTAACCTTTGAAACCTCAGTTTTTGTAATCATTTGAAATTCACGAGATTATTTAGAAACTATAGCACTTCAGTTAAGTCTCGCTGCAATGTACTAATATCGATTCGCAAAGTTTGTGATGGCTCTTGGACCAGCTTTTTCAACCCTTGTCTCTACGTATCCGGTTTCTTTTAAGTATACCAAAGAGCTGATTGTTACATGAAAATAGCCGAGTGTTATATGAAAATCTCTAGAAATCTACAACTGCCCTGCCTTAAATCTTCTATGATTTTCCATCTCTTCCCATTATTTAAAGGTCGTTACTTACTCATTTTAACTGTTTGCTTATATATTTCAATTGATATTGCAAAAAAGCACTACAACAGTCTACGACGAAAGCGAACGAATAAAGTGTGGAAAATAGCATCTGCTCTTTACAAAGCATTTTCTTCTAAATACACATCTCTCTAGAACTTGTTCTTTTTTGTAATATGTACTAAAAAGTTTATCATTTCAAAGTATTAAATATGATTTTCGTTCAGTACTTTATAATAAATTCAGTTTCGAACAAGAGAAATTTTATCTTAATTCTGAATTATTATTATTTATTATTATTCAGAAAATTCAGGATATTACTCATTCTACTGATTTGCCTTTTAAAATGGTTCTCCGTTTATTGTACGTATGCTCATTATAGACTTACTGCATGTGAATTGTACACTTAATCGTGAATGTAATATCATGAAAACTATCACTCTTGATTTAAATCGAAATTATCTTTCCATGTTATTCCTTGTTAAGGTACTCCTATTTTCAAGATCAAATATATAATTTGAAACGAATTCTTGAAAAAAAAAAAAAAAAAAAAAACCGTGAACATTGATCAATTTATTTCTGAGTAAGGTATACTAATAAAGAACATAAAGTATTTGGTGATGATATGGGAAAAAAGTAATTATATTTTTTGGCTATAAATTTTTAATTAACATCGTATTATAGCAACACTATATTTCTTCTTATTTTGAAGTTAGGTCCATGTGACGAGCATGACAACTGAGCTGATACCTATGTATCACGAAATATTAACCAATAACATTTCGAATCGAATAATTACTCGATGAAACAAATCACATTAACATTGTGACATCCCAACATCGCTATTACCCCGTATTTGCTCTATCACAGCGTGATACAATTCACACTAGAAAGAACCTGTACAGAAAATAAAACTGATATTTATTAAATGCTAAATACGATCCAGAACTCAGTTATTACAAATGTAGAGCAGTTTTATTCCCGCGTCCGCAATTAGAGATAATAAAAAATAATTACTTATCTGAAATGTTTCCTTATCTGTAATAGTTATTTATCTGAATCGTGGATTTTAGTCAAGAAACATAGTCTCAGCAATTGAAATGTCACGTTAACGTCTTATTGGTAAATTCATCTCCTTTTTCAGCGTAAGAATACAACCTCGCTATCAAACCATCCGATCTCTTGTTCTACCTCTGATGATTCCTCCAACTACAAACGATCAGATCCCATTAAGGCACGATTCAGCAACACGTGAGTCTGCTTCATGGTTTCTTTGATAAGCAATCGTTTACCCCTATCATAAATAGATATTGTGGCATCATAACTAGTTTTTCTTTTTATGAAAATGAGATAAATTTTTGTCATGACTTTTTGTTAAAAGCAGATATTAATACTCCACCCCCCCTCCTATTAACTACATATGAATCGCCATTTCTCGGAAAGTGAAATGCCCGGTTTGGATTGGTTTTTTTTTTTTTTTTTTTTTGGTAAAAAATTATTTTCAAGATTTCGCTTTCAATAAAATTAGCTATAGATTCATTCGCTTTTGTATTAGTTACATGTTATGAATTGTAATGAGTACATGGTTTAGTGTAATGATGGTCAACAAATGATATTGAGCAATCAGTAGTAGGAACAGGAACAGAGAAAGAATTGTTAAAAAAGTTCTAGGTAAAGAGCTAGCAGATAGTGAAGAAGAGGAATATGTATCAAAACAGATTCCAATCACACATTCTAAGGCCCACGAAGCAACAGAGCTATTACTAAGTTATTTTGAGGAATAGAGATCTCGGATTAGGCAGGGCAAATGACATATATCATGCAAGAAATTAAGACGAAACAAAATGCTAGTAAAACAATAATCCATTAAAGATTTGTTGGTAAATTAATAATCTCAGTTTTATTTAAAATGTTTTAAATGTTTTTATAAGATTTTTTATAATAGGTGATTGATTTAAATATAGTAAAAATAGCATGTATGATCATAAATTTATTTATTTTGAATTTACCAGTTACTCCGTAATTCAACATAAGAGTTTGTTACGAAGAAAGTTTATTTCTTGTTGAGACTCATATTATTTCTTAATTTAAATTGATACTGTAATTCGTGGATCACTTAACCAGTGGCTTAGTAATCATGAATATCAATTACAACGTGTTAACGAAGTCAGAGCATGTGTGTATGTATCTTCTTCTACCTTACTTTCATTTTCAGTCTCCTAATCCTTCCTTCAAACTTTGCAATCTCCCATCTAATAATCATTAGGCTTTACTATATAGTAAAGCTAATTTCCTTAATTCGCAAGTCGAGCATCTCGAAAAAAAATCCTAAAATGTTTATAAGGTCAGTTGAAGGGATATATGCGTGCTATAATATGCTATGACTTTGTCTTGTTGAAAGACAAGGTAGTTTTATTTGATAATATTTTGAATTTTTTTGAAGCATTTGGACCTGACCACAACATAAGCGACAATTTATTTCCCTCTCTCCACTTTTTTTTTTTACATTCCAACTTCACACTTCGAATAATTTTAAATTATAGCTTTATTTCGTGGTGAAGCACCGCATATTATAACAACTGATAACCTTAGTTTTCTACTTTCTGTGTCAGACTTCTCAATTGTTTAAAATATTAACAATTATTAACTAATACACTTAACAAATATTTATAATTTATTAATATTAAACTGTTCATAATTTGTATAGTTCATTTTGTTTTATATTCCAATTGTCTAAACTTGAAACAACAAATTCGGCAATCTATTTACACCTTGCAGAAGTACTTCAAAAATGTGAATTCCTCAATTCTTTGGAATCCCATTTTATAAATACTTTATCGCATATCAATAGATACACAGCGCACCTCACTGAAATACATCACTACAATCATCCACCTCAAAAATACACACCATATGTTAGAGTTGTCTATTCGTAGCTGATTCTAACTTCCGAATAATTAAAAACACCGCATTCCATTTTTAAGGAAACTAATCCTTCTTTTTTAACTTCTTTCTGACTTAAAAACATATTTGGACCCATTTTAATGATACACCAGATTTGGATAACTGTGTATGATATGATTAAATGGTTGTTTATTAATTTCCTGCTGACAAGTAACGCGAGGGCTATTATTAACGGACCTCAAAGCTTGGAATCATCGTAAAGTTACTGGAAAAGTGATACTTGAACCGGATCTTCCTTTTTCTTACTTCAATACCATATTGGAAACAATCCCTCTCATTGAATTTAACGTCCATCAATCCCATGAGACAAAGGGTGTTTAAGTAGAATTAAGAATTGAACACACGACTCAATTGAAATAACACCCGTCAACTATATGGCAGAAAAATATATTCCGCATTGATCCATGAAAATAAATTAAACACACTTAAACAGCAAGTCACGATTATTTTTATTTAACTGAAACTATAGTTTATGTGTTAACTGCAACAAATGAATACACTGAAACAATTTCTGATAGAAGCAATTGAATTAAAATAGTTTTAATATCTATCTTCTGATAACATAAGTATATAACTTGCAGTAACACTTTAAACTCAATCATTGAATTAATTTAATTAAGAGATAAAAATTAATAATAATTAATCAATTCTTAACTTTCCTATTGAATTTAAATATGCTAAAATATAATTTGATTGTTATTTCTGTGTCTTCTGTTTATAAAACCTATACACAATTGAACACGCAATCTGAGCTAAAACATAGATGAATACTAAAGGAACAGAGAAAACGCAGATAACATGAATAAAATACCACTATCAATTAATATATTTTGGAAAGGCTTTTTTGATGTTATTTGATTTACCTGATATCTTTTTTCGATGAAAGAAAATTTCCAATAAAATACTTATGAAGGTATTAAAGACTTTCGCATCCGAAAAAACTTTCTTGTTTATTTTTCATTCAAAGTTATTATCCTTTCTCATTAACAAATTACATTTTTCATTAGCGTTTACTGTGATCAAATAAAGATAAACATCTGATACTGTCTTTGTTAAACATTAATCCGTGAAGCATGAATTTTCCAAAATATTGGAGAAAATACTGAAAATTATCAACATCAGCTCCCTTGTTCATCGAATTAATTCAAAATCTTCTCAGAAGCGAAAGGTCTTCTGTATTCTGAGTCGATGAATTTAAAATACGTAATTTAATCTGAATTTTTTATGACAATGGTGTTACGATGCTCTGCGCAAATACCATTCTCAAAGACTGAAGGTAAATATTTGAGCTGGTTAATTTTTGCGTCTGGATCCAACGCTGTGATTTCTTTTGTCTGTCTTGGATCTTAAGCTTATTCTGATATTGATCTGAGTATAACGTGTTGAGCAAATATTAGATTACATGCACCAGAGCGATGTATAAAGTATACTAAACATTATACGGAATACAGCACTTCTTCAATAAAATATTCGAATTGTAAATAAATTTCATTGAGCTAAATGAGCACTTTAAGTAATAGTGGTAATCAACTTTTAGAATAGAAAATCTCAAGAAGTATTTTTTAAACAAACAAAAAGTTTATTGTGCATATCTTAACAGCTCATTTACAAGCGCTTATGGTTCAAATGTTTGATGACGCTTGTTTAAATGTTTTATTTATATTCTTAAGATTATTATTTTGATTAACATACGGCTTAGATCTTATGAAAGGAAATTTACGCACGTAAAGCGTAGCTTTTCACGCCGTTTCGCATTAGTCAAATGACAAAAGACAAAGCTTAAAGTGATGAATCTGTACTTACAAAATTGTATTCTTATGCATTGTATAGAATAAAAGACTTCTCCAATTAAAAAAAAGCGATTTATAAATGATTTTCATAGAGCTAAATGAGCACTTTAAACAATAATAGCAATTAATTATAGTATATATCTCAAGAAGTGTTCGCCTAATAAACAAGAGGCTTAATGTACATGTAACAACTCATTTACAAGTAGTTATTGCAGGAATGTTGGTTGATTTTGCTTAAAAACTTTATTTATGTTATTAATACTATTAATATGCTAATCATTGGTCTGAAGTCTCGTGAAATACGTATATACATATACTGCGGAGATCTCGAGCTAATTTTATGTATGTCGAATGTTAAAAGGCAAAACAAACTTGAAATATTGCTTCAGGCTGAGAAATGCTCATATATTACTAATACAACACATGAGTAGTACGTAAATACAACACATTTACTCAATAAAACAATTTCATGTATTTAAAATTAAGAAATATTTAATACACATGCTTTCCTCAATTTAAAAAAAAAAATAGGATTAAAGTGCAGAAGATGAAACAAGTAATATATTTTCCGTGGATGAAAACAGATATCATTAGAAATGAACCATATATTGGAAAACGAGTTATCTGCATCCTCACGAATTCTTCATATGATTTTTATATTATAAACCTCAAAATACGTACATTAACATAGCTTTAAGTTTATGTCTTATGATTTGACATTATCCAAAGAATGATTGAAAAAAAAAATTCTCGTAACAAAAATAAATGTGAATAACAGTGTAACCCAAATAGAATATGACTTATTTCAGATATTGCATGACAGTTAAAAAAAAAAAAAAAAAGCTGAGGACGATAACACTTGAATTAGGATGTTTCTTTCGATTTGCTTTCACATTTATTAAGACGAAAGTAAATTATAGTTAACCGTTAGTTCTGGAAGACATGATTCCTATTTATTGCATTTGTTTCTGAAACATCGAGCTATATTTTTTATCACCCTAAAAAAAATTAAGCCTAATGCGAAATAATTACTTTTATTTTAACAAAAAAGACAAACAAGATAACTTTTATTTTGAATATATGTATTGTACAAGGTATTAATGTTTATTGGCAATTTTGTTTTCAATGCACCTACACCCCCTAACCCATATATATGTTTGTATGTATGTTTATATATTCGTGTATAATAAGTTATAAAGTGTGTTTCAGAGAAATGAAAGAGCAATTGAAAGTTGAGAATAGTACCTTTATTCATCAAAATGTTCTCCATTCTTCCCCCATCTACAATCGGCCGGGCAGTTGAAAGATGTCAGAAGTGTAGAACGATTAATGTTATAACATGAAGACGTCGGCAGTCTATTTTCGTACTTCATCCATTGTCATGAAGTGTACAGAAGACAAGAGGCATTGCGCATCGATCGAAACAAATGATAGTCTGAAGGAGCTCTATACGCCGAGTGTTCCAGAACTTCCAAGCCAAGCGTTGTTAACATGTCCTTCACCATTTTTGCAACATGAGGCTTTGCGTTATTATGGAGCAATTTCACGGGGCGCAATCCTTTAGCAGGAAATTTTCGACCGATTTCCTGGTTCAGTCACTGCAATTATTGCTTGTAACGTTCAGTTACACGTAGACTGTGCTCCAATGTTTTAAAAGATAGCGCACTCTTAATATTCCCCCAGATGCATAAATTCTTTTTCAATGAATGGGTCATTTCATTGTTGAAGTTCTTGCTTCGCCGCAATTAATCTAATGTTTTTTCGCGTTTTGATTTGTCATAGCATATTCGCTTTTCATCTTCTGTCATGATTTTAGATCAGAATAATTTTCCTTATTGCATGTTTTTCAGATTCATGCATTTCAAGGTGTACTCATCCTTGTTTCTTCGATTCAATGCATGTGGCACCCATCTTCTTGTCTTTTGACTTCTTTTTACAGTGTGTAAACGATTAGAAATCGTCTTTTGTGATACTCCTAATTGTTCGACACGTTTTCATGGCGTTTGAGCTTTTTATTCATCGGGAAGTGCTTGCAAATCCTCATGGCTAACTTTAGGAAATTGCAGCTACATTTTCGATTGTTGAAATTCCCTAAAGACATAAAAACCGCCATCTTTAAGACATCGAAACCAAAATTCGCTTGTAATTTTAATTCAATTTCTACTCAGAAAATTGAATAGATTGATTGACATGCATCTGCTAAACTTTTTTCCGGGAAAACTCATGCCGAATGCAGTGACGATTAGATGTATATATATATATATATATATATATAAGTACTTTGGCCAATATCATAACTTACAATTCACATAAAACAACATTCAGTTAGATAACTTTCCCTCTCAACGATTATTTTGTTAAAGGATGTGAGTCTGCTAGAACTACATTTCAAGGATCAAAATGTTTTGAAGAAACATTGAATTAATTTTATGTCCAACATTTCAATTCACGTACCACAAGTATTTTATAGAATTAATATTTTTTTAAATAAAATAATATTATATTCTGTAAAACATGATGAGTGCACCGTAAAAATAATAAGAATTATGGCAATACATTATCAAAATGTGATAGCATATTCAGGAAGATTATAAAAATAAACTTTTCTTAGAATAAATATCAAATTATCTTATTATAATAATATTAAACTATATGATAAATAATTTTGATAAATTATTTTCTTTCAAGGTGGGGGTGCAACGCAGACCTACTTCCTCGCAGGTGCACCCTGGGCAACGTTCTTGTAACGGCAAAGTGGTCCACAATTACGGACAGTATTTCTCGGTAAGTCTTCCCGACACTATTCTCGCCAAGTTTTGGAGGTTGGCCTTAGTATTCTGCAATGCAATCTTTGTGAATTGTCACAACTAAAAAAGATGATGGGTTATGACGTCCTGGTAAGCATCTCCATCGTATTAGAATTTTTACGAATCCTGGTTGCGCCTCACAATCGGCAGATCCAGTGAATAGAGACCACTTGCGTCAATGTGTACCAATTCACGGCGGCTCAGAAACGAGAGACCTTTTGAGGCAATGACTTCAGTCACTTCTTTAATCTGTTCCGATTTTTAAGTTTGTATTTGCCTTGCCATTGTGAATTAAAAAAAAAGAATTCTTTAAATGAACAGTTTTAAAATGGTTTTATGAAGCATTTATTTAAATTAAATTAATTATAATAAGTTAAAATTAAATTACGCGTTCCTAAATATTTACAAGACTTAGAAAATATATTTTATATACATTACCAAATAAGAAGAAAAATAATATTGGGAATTAGTTTTCTTACAGAGAACTTCTACAAAAACAAAGACAAATCTCGAAAAGTAATTCTGAATAATAAATCTTAACTTAGTTGTTAACTCTAAATTTCGAATAAAAATTACATCAGAAAAATTCAAATGACATCCATGAAAGAAACATTATTACCATTTAAAAGGGAATTGAAATACTGATCCACATGAAAGTATAATACGAAATTAGTATGAAAATATCTAATGAATTATATTTGCATTTACTACTTTGGAGAAAATTTACATTTTTTTTTCATAACATAGGTTCTAATGAAAATTTAATGAACACGTTTCATGGTAATGGTTCACGATTTCAATATAATTCATTAAACATCTAAGATCTAAAATCAGGTATTTGTTTTAAAATAAATATGTATGATTAAAGTAGGGCAACATCTTGAGATGGCTTAGATATTCTAGATAATTTCAAAAATATATTAGATATTTCAAGTAATGTATTCAAGGTTTCGCTATTAAATAACGAAACTGAGGCTGTGAAACATTTTATTTAAATGTTAAATATATTTACTTATTATCACCTTCAATATGCACTCCTCATCTATCTCTACAAAGCTCCATGCGAATCTTCCATTGTTCGAAATAGTGCTGGAAGTCTTTTTCTGTCAGCTCTTTCAGGACACGTTCCGTTTCTATTTCACACCTTCAACGTTCGAATCTTGTTCCTTTAATGCAGATTTCATCTTAGGAAAAAGATAGAATTCGCTCAGAACAGTAGAATGGCTCAAGATCCGGTCAATAAAGCGGATAATTTAACACTTGGATGTTGTACTTAACTAGAAACTACTTACAGACAATGTGGAAGGGGCCGGCGCATTGCCTTGGTGGAAAAATTTGCCGTACGGATTCATTAACAATTCTTACAGTTTAAGAAATTGCACAAATACTTAACCTTAACCGGCGATCAGATCGAACCACATTACTCATTTTTTTTCGATATTGTTATCGTTTTTGATGTGCGAGAGTGACCCGGTCTTATATTTATTGTTTTCTCAGTCATCTTGAAAATGCTGAAACAACTCAAAAACTTTTGCATGTGATAAACGTTCATTGTCCTACACTTATTTCAATAAATTATGCTTCAGTAGCAGTTCTTCCAAGTTTCAAGTGAAATTTTACAACAATTCGTTGCTCACTTATCATTTTTCTGGCGAAACAAATAAAAAATAACACTAATACGAATGAAGGCTACAAATATAAGAATTTGTTTACAGAAACGAGAGGTTCTGCATTCGAAAGATAAGACTTTTAAATAGACATCTATTAGTCGCTGATGTTTGCGCATGCCTACTTCTTATGTAGCTGCGTCAGTCTCGTTATTTATGAGCCACACCTCTTATAATCGAAAGTAATTAATTTATTAATCAGAATTTTAAAAGTGTCTTAAAATCAGGCAAAATGCGGCAAAAGAATAAGAGTAAACATCGTTCTACTGCTTTCATTCCTGTCTCATTGTTTACTTATACTTATATGTTTTGATAACATATTTAAGAAACCAATTTAGAGATTAATAATAGTTTTAAAAAATGAATTAAAAAATGCAATCAAGAATTAATAACGTGTGATTTTAATGCTTTTAATGATTGTTTACATATGAAATTCTTGTCAATTTAAAAGATCTTAGTTAATTATTTACTTTGATTTCACTTTAAAAATTCAATTATTTTTTTAAAAAACTAATTAATTAATGCAAACAGTTCTTTTACTTTTATTTTTAGAAATAGATAGAAATAAAGAATATTATGATAAAGTTTTTGATAAGTGCATAATATAAAATAAAATAAAAATTATATTAAAATTTAAGCTGTTTCAAAAATATTATGTACAAAATTGAATTGTATATCTTAAGATTATTTAAATAACTATTGATATATTATTTTGATATTATTTTTTTAAAAAAATATTAATAACGTAGCAGCTTAATTCCTTTTTTTTGTTTATAATAAATATTAGTAAAAGTAAATAAATATAAGTAAAAGTAAATTGTATGCTATTATACATCATATAGCATGATTTCAAAAAGGAATAATAATCATTGTATTATTATTCCATTACAATTATCCTGTAAATTTGAAAACAAAAATAATTTATTTATTTACGAATGGTTTTACTTTTTATCCTCCCACATTGTTAGCATTCTGATAAAACTAAATCAGGAGTGCTTTAAAATTTATTTTAATATATTAAGATAAATTCAAATACATTATTAAGTATTAATGCACTGCGTATTTGATAAAAGTAATGATATCATGAATCATGATCATTTGATTTATCTGATTGATTATATTTCAAGCAATTGATGTGAATTCATGATCTGTTTTTAAATGTTGGAAAAGCCTTAAATCTTAAATATTTTTTTTTAATGTTAAAATTTCCTCAAACATAAAAATCTGCTCAGTTACTTGATAACTCTAATCTTCACAGCCCTCAAAATTATATTCGTAACAAACATGCGTATAATGTTACATACTTAAGCTCTCGTTAACTGTTCACAGTTTCACAGAAGTGAATTAAGTAGTGTGGACTTATGAGAAAAATAAAGTTCCACACATTTTCTTTAAATAAATAGTGTTCAATATATTCAACTAGTAATCTTTTTATCCCCTCAAAAACAAGTTTCTTTTATGTTCCATTCGCCATTTAAGGTTTATATGCTTTGGTAAAAATATTTAATGCGCTGATCGATAAATGATATAAAATTATTTGAATAAATAAATAATCATGCTAATCCCTATTAGAAAAATTGACGTTATCTTCCTATTCGATGTTACACATTCCACCAATAATGCCATGATAGTCACAGGAACCAAAAGTGATATATGTTTAAAAAATAGAACATAATTATTTACCCTGATTATTATACCTAACAGTCTAAAATTATAATACATTCCTCACTACATATAGTTGGATATTCAATTTCTAAAATCATCATTAGCATGTTTACCTTGATGTGTCATCGTACATTTATTAAAAAAGACTTCATTAAAATGAAACTCACCAGAAACAAAATTTTGCCTTTTTTAAGAACTTTAGATTATAACATAAACAAAAATAGTGCATCTTGAATATTTTAAATGGCACTTTAATTATCTCTTGCAGTACACTTTTTATAATGTTTTTGTATATATTTTACTTGTTAAACATGTGTTTAAGTTAGTAAGAAAAATATAACGGAGAAAAATGCATATTTGAAAGTATAACATTATCCTAAATTATGTCACGCGATTTCAATTTCGCGTGATAGTATGAAGCCTTTAACTTCAGCGAACATAAACACATCGGTAAGGGGTGTGACCACCCTTTAATGTTGTGATGGATGGTTTTCTTTGTATACCTACTTCATCATTATTCAGGACGTAATTGAAAATCTTAGAATCTTTTAAGGAAATTACAAATTATTGACTATTTTGAACAATTCAATTTTCAAGTAATGGTGGTGAAACCTGTTGCAAATGATATGTTAGAAAATTGTATGTCAAATAATGCTTTCTGAAAGTGATATAATTGATAACTAATCACTCTGGAACAAAAAAGTAAGGCATAATGTGGTTTTCTTTAAGTGTGCTTTTATTTTTGAAAGATTGATAAATAAATTGTGAATTCAATTTAGTATAGCAAAATAATTACTAAATTTGTGTCATGGTAATTGATGTATTCAATTCAGAAATAAGTATTTTAAAAAAGTTTTCACTATTTGGATATTTAAATCATGCAAAAACAGTTTTTGTTAAAAAAAAAAAGTATTTACTACCAGTCAATTTTATTTGAAATTTGTGTCAGTGTATGTTATATTTTAATGCTAATAATGATTAAAAAACTCATTTAATGATTTGAGAATTTCTTAAGGAATTAAATGCTTTTCAAACAAAATCATTTTTTTAAAAAACATTTGTAAATTTATGTGTGAAACTTTGGATTTTTATTAGTTTAGTAAATAATAAATTAAAAAAATATGTCATTACAATTTTTGATTCATACAAAAAAAATTCGAAAATCTCTTGAAAAAAGTTATAATTTTTTATTAAATATATTTTTAATAACAATGTGATTATAGTTAAGGGGAGTCGGAACCTCCTATACCGATAATGTTAAATTGGCTGTTTTCGATGTACCTTTTCTCAAAATCTATTATAGATACAAGTTTGAAATTTTTTACACAAGTAAAATACATCTGTCTTATAATACTGAAATGAGCTTTTAGCTAATTTTTAATTTTTTATCAATTTACAAAATATTATATCAAACATTGTCAAATTTCACTCTTTTTTCATATAAAAAAATTTGCAAAAAATACATTTTTCAATTTTTTACAAAAAGCTCATTTCAGTATATATTAGCAAGCATTATGAACATGTCCTACAAAAATTACACATATATGAACAGTAGTGTCTTAGAAAAGGTACATCGAACATGAAAAATTCACATTTTGAGATAAATGAGTTTTAACGTAAAAGTACTTACCTATCAAAACATTCCTGCCCCATACTCTAAATTATCCACATTTTTTTTTATTTTATCATCCTCTCTTTTCCTTTTGAGCCTTTTTTCCTTTCTAACATCTTTTGTTTTTTGTAAACAAGAATATCGAGCTTTTAACAGCCTCTCTTTGTCGAGACGTTTCATTGCCTGTATCGTATAGTCACCAGGCTCAATGTTCAATTTTCTCAAAATTTGTAGTTTTGATACATTACCTATATTGAACGAAGATACAGCATCATACGTACCTAAAGAGAGGGCTTCTATATGTACAAAAGTTTTCTTTGGTACACGAGACCATATAACGTTATTTACACTTTCATTTGGGTTTTGGGTACAGCCATGCAAACACTTTTTCAATAGTTCTGGATTGGATAAATCCCTAAAAATGGGTCGCATAGCCTCCACAACAGCAACAGGTAAACTGTTATGATGATAGGTTTCCCCAAGCAACTCTGCCTTTCTAAACTTGCACCATGTATCGGCATCTGATGGGCAAAATCCATGCTGAGGTTTTTCATCAGTCGACAGTTTGTGTAAAAATATTGCCCACACGGCTTGTCGCATATCTTTTACACTGGACAAATTTCTTCGAATGGCTAGACCGTAATAGGTTTGTAGACGATCAATTTCTGCTTCTGTCAGCCTGTTTTTGCCAGACAAAGGTTTACCGTCTGAAAGCTTTTGACCTCTCATCTTTGCTTTCAAGCGCCGAAGACGTGTCCCCATTCTCTTCATTACATGTCCAAGACATTCTAATTTTGTCACTGCACACTCGTTCCCATACACATTGTTCTCTACAATGGAATCATATGCTTTCGAATCCCCATCACCCAAGTATCTTGTGTATCGAACGTTGTACTTCGATTCAGAACGGCGAAAAATTGATAGAGCACCTGTCACCTCCATTTTGCCACTATAACCAACAAAATTTCTTTTACAGTTTTGAAGATGCTTAGTTTTGTTCGGACAAATACAATGTTTGGATAATATTTCCACATCAATGACTTTACCTGTATCCACACTTGTAACTGTCACTACACCATTCTTCGAAGAAAAGCCTCGTTTCTGCCAGCTACCATCAACCGCAACAGCAATGTCTCTTCCTCCTTCATTTTCTTCAACAGCTTCATGAACTGCTTCTGCCATACTTTCTTCGCAAGTTTCTCTAGCTGCTTGCAGTAAATTATTATTAAATTTTGTAAATTTTGTAGGTGGTGGTGGAAGATTCATAATACCGCAAAACATTACTGCAGATTCAGCCCCTTTCCCTATGCATCGCATGGCATAAACTAACCTATTATTGACTTCAAAATTATTGTCACACTGCTTAGAATTATAAAAAGTATATTTATAATCACAAGAAGGACATTTTATATCAAACTGAACAGCTTCACCACAGTTTTTTTCATGTTGTAACAATCTAATTCCTTGTTTACCACACTTTAAACATTTTACAGCTTCAAAAAGTGCATAGGCTAAAAGATTGATATCCATAATGACATTCCTAAAACCAGAATAAGTATCATTCGAATATGATGTATCCATATTTTTGACCTTCTTTTCACTGGAAGATACATTTATTTCTTCCTTGGAATGTTTTGCTACATCACTATTTCCTATAGAAGAGTCATTACTTTCACATCTGCCTTTGTTAAAATGTCCTTTCCTTTTTTTAAAAATTCTTGTCTTTGATCTAGGCATGATAAACTCGCTTGAAAAAAACAATTTAAAATAATTTAGCTATGTGTTTTGATACAAACACTAACTAAAAAGAACAACAAATATTTGCAATAATTCAGTTATATGTTTTGAAACAAACACTAACTAAAATGATCAAGCTCGTAGTAGTCGAACTAAAACGTGCTTATGCAAGTATAAACAAATATCTATCAGTCACAGATACAGTGAAACTTCTTAAGAGCAAATGCAAATAAAAGAAAGGCTCATTTATAACGAAAGTTTAAAAAAATTCATTTAGAGTAGCACATAGTATTATCGTCCAAAAATGAAGTGCGTTGTTTACATTTTTTGGCCCTTTAAATGGGCGTGGCCCCGTTTCAATGCTTATTTAAAACTAAGTTTTTGAAGCTTCTAATTATCGTAGAGATAAAAATAAGGTATCTTTAGAAAGGTGAAAAGCTATACAATTTGGAAATAAAAAAATCTCAAATCATGATTTTTTGAAAAATTTGACGTTCCGACACCCCTTAAATTTGCTCTTTCAAAAGTCCCCAAAAAGCAAAACATTGGTAAGAATGACCTGATATTTCATCTAAGTATACGTGGAGCTATGAGAATTTGATTTGCGAAAGAAAAAAAGGTGGTTCAAAAGTGAACCTACAGAGGGCATTGTACTACTCATAAGAGGCTACTCATAGAAGGCAGGACAAGTCGTTGTTGTGACACTATTTGTTCAATGCCCATCCACCACAGGTATTGCCTCCGCAGATAAGAAAAAATTGTTTTTTAACTGTCTCTAAGCCAAAAATCGTAGAAAAAAGGAAAAAGAGATGAAACCATCAAGAAAATAAAGTCGTGAATAATATATTACGACTTGCTTGAGAAATATTCAATATGCTGGCCACCATTTTCTATCACAAGTTGAAATATCAAAGCAGCATGTTCCACAATACATCGTAGTGTATCAGTTGTGATGTTGTGAATTTGTTGCGTATTGTGTGTTTTAAATCCAGCCAGATTCGCAATTGGAGGCCAGTACACTAACTACATGTTTTGGGTTACTCGCAGCCAGAAGTCTCAAGGGCTTAAGTCAGGAGATCGTAACTAATAATTGATGGTGACCGATATTTCAGTCTTTTCCAAAATGCACGCTGAGCAGCTGCTTCACTGGATTTGAAATGTGCGGAGGAACGCCATCTTGTCCAACCGCTTATTCCAGCTACAAAGCATATTCGTTCTGTAGTAGCTGGAATAAGATATTTGGGTAAAATACATTCATAACGTATTATGTACTCTATACAGGTTACAGTACTCTAAGGGTCAATACTCTGGAAAACGAATGGATCAATGATAAACGGTGCCTCAAACTTGTATACTTCAAAGTAACTTTTGAAAATGAGGAGACAATGGTCGTAATTTGAACAGATTCTCTAATCCTCAAATTCTGCAATTTCAATTATTGACAGAACCTAGAAGATAAAAAAAGACCCCTTCTGTCCACAAAATATTTTATGGCCGTGCACTGTCTACTTCCATTCGAGCAAGAAATGTCAGGGCAGAAATTTCTAATTTTGGCAAATCAGCAAGAGACAAACCCTCAAAATGCGTTATTTTGAGTGGATAACATTGCAAGATGATTCGTTAAATTTGACGAGCCATGCTGACAGGTATGTCTATTTCCTATGCGCTGCTCGTTCCCGAAGTACTGTTTGATTCTTCCTCGAATACTGTAGCCAAATCCTAGTATACAATTTAACCAATTTAATTTCCTCCCTCTGCCACATTTCAAGTCAAATGAGCTTGTCTCTTCAATTTATTAATCATTTTCATCAGACCAGATGCAGTCATTGGACTAGATTTGCTTTCTAAGCTCCTTAATGCCCAGAATTTCTTTCATGCAATTGCCATAAGTCATTGTTCATGTAAAAAAGCCTCACAAGTAGAGGTAGATCCTTCAAGGATAGAATCATGACTACCTTCTCAAATGCAGAATTACAGGTATTGTATGTTCCTCGTCTTTTTATCAGACGTCTAATATGAGGTGCATATGCCATTTCTTTTAATTATCATTTTACAATTTACATAGATTTTACAGCAATCCTTTTTAAACTCTTATGACTAGTATAGCACCTTCTATCGATCCACTTTTGAACTATTTTTTTCTTTTTCTTTTGCAAAATAAATTCCTATTGCTTCTCGTATACTCGTTTAAATATCAGACCAGTGGTTTTATTTTCATAGCTTTTCTAAAGTTTAACTGTAATTATTATTACTTTGTATTTATATTCTAATATATTTCATGTATTCTGAAATATAAATACAAAGTGATTATATTTAAAGTTTTGGAGAAACTTACCTTTATGCACTCGGAGAATATATAATGAAATTTTTTGAAATTAACTTAAATGAATATTATGATGCTTTGTTTTGAAGTAGAAAAAAAAATTCTATAATTCCCAATCAAGTGAAAAATGATTTAGAGTAATTTTACCTGGAATCTCAGAAACAAGTATTTTCGTTTGCCATTTCAAATATATATGCATGAAATCAGAGGTATCGCTATGTATGAAATTTTGATTAAGTTTTATTGTTGTTGTTGCTTACGGCTCTCTTCATTGTGTTTTGTTTGTTTGGATAGTATTACCAATTGCATTACTAAAGCATCGATATTGTGTTTAATTATCAGAACTGACATGCACAATTTTAAGGCAGTGAAAACTGTCTTAGAATATGTTTTCATTTATTTTTATAAATTTATTATAAACTCAATGTATTATAAAATAGAATAACATTTTTATATATATAATTTAAATCTGACACCAAAAAAATTAGAAATTTTTCAAAAACGTTTTGTGTTTGTATCCCGGGACTTTCCAAAAGTTCTGTAAACTATTTTGAATTGATAAACCAAAAGTAAATATATTATTTTAAAATTCAAAATATATTATCTACAGTTAAAGTTAACAAAATAATGACACTGCTGTTAAATATTATTTAGAAATGATCCAAAGTGAAATTATTTTATAAGAGAATCAATATATATTAGCATTATTATTAAATAAAATTACCGTACATAACAACTATGTTCTAGTCAAAAGCAACATATCTATTTCTGCTTAATTCTATATTGCCAAGAAGCTATAAATATTTGAGCCAAATGTTTTTTAAGCAACAGTATGCATTGGTAAAAAAACATGTAACCAATTTAAATGTTTATAAATGCCTTTAAAAAGAAGTAACTAGATTAAAATAACTTCTTTATATAAAATAAAACTGTTTTGTTAAAAAGGACATGCAATTTCATAAATTTAAAAGCGCATTAATGTAAGTTTCTGTTTATTTTTTTATATAAAATTTATGAAATGAATTCATGTCCTAAAATCATCTTCTTATTCTTCTCAGAAATGTCACATCAAGGAAAGTGCAGTGTCTTTCTAATATATTCATGAAAAGTCAGCGTCTTTCAAATTGTTAACTCACTGCTAGGATTTCAAACTCTGAAAAGAGCCCCGAAGTTTCAAAGAACAAAAGATTGACATATTCTTATTAACATTCTGGTTTGGTTTTAATCACGTGAATAAACATACCAATGCCTCAGGCGTCAAGATGTATAGTCAGGGAAACTATTCAGCAGTCTCGTCTCTTAGGTTATGAAGATGGCAACTCAATTCAATTGAAGCACCTGGAGTTGAATTCCAAGCTATTGTTGGAACTGTGATAAACTTGATTAACTTTTATTTAGGGAAGTTATAAGCCGATAGTGGAAATAACTATATATTCTCAATAGTTAATTAAGTGCAGTCAATATGTGAATGAGGGTGCGTAAATATTTGACTCCTCTGAAAACTTAAATACTGCTAATTTTATCAAATCAGCCTTAAAACTTTATTCGGAAATGTTTTCTGTGTATATTCAATATAGCCAAAAGCACGGAAAGTTATTAAAATTATTCATTTTTAACACATGCTTATAAACATGTAGGATGTAATAAAGTATGATTTTGTAGTTGAATAAAATTAATAGACAATAAAACAATGTTTGTTAGACAGTAAAATTAGTTCGGAAGAATAATTTGTTCTGAAAATATTTCAGGATAACTTATATATGAATATGATATTAATGCAGGAAAAATATACGAATTAGAAAATTGCGAAGAAAATAATTTTAATCTGTTGAATACACACACATACACACACACATATACATATATATATATATATATATATATATATATATATATATATATATATA
>BMAW01004130.1:298812-312953 GCA_019974015.1 Nephila pilipes
TTAAACACAAAGTGGACAGTAATACGTAACTGAACGAAGCACATCATTGTGTGTTCTTGAAGGCTTTTGTGGTCCACTATAGCCTAGTGGTCATTATCATGAACTCGCGGCAAGTGATTTTTGTCGAGTTGTGGGATCGAGCCCTGATGCCACTTTAGACTTACTGTGTAGCCGGAGCTGATACTTGTTACATCTTTCAGGGACATAAGTCTACCCATTGATGTAGTGTAGAAGTTAGGAGAGGGTGGTTCTGGATCAGGTGTCGCCCTCGTCACTTGAAAGGCTGAAAATTACGAGCTCCGTCGCCAATAGCCCTACTGTTGTGTCAGTGCGACGTTAATGAAACCAAATCAAATCTTGAATTCTTTTCCAATATAATTAAATAAATTTATAGTTTTGGGATATTATAATATTTCGTATGTTTTAAATTTTAATAACAATTATTTTTCCTGGTTTAGTTTTGGTTGTCTTGATATTTTGCTAATAGTGTCAATTATTACTAGGGCACGTGAAAATTTTAATTCTATTAATTAAACTTTAATTTTGCTAACGAAATGTTTTCTTTTTTTCTTTATTGAACTATATCTATTTTTAAATAATTATTAGAAGTACATATGCAAGTGATAAAAGATAAATATGAACATAATTCTATCGAGATACAGCCACGCAAACATAATTACGTTTATTACGCCCTTTACAACCATTATTCATAAAATACGCTATGCATTCAAAGGCGTTTTTAAACAATTATTTTGAACTGTATTTTAATTCTCTTTTAAATATTTATTTAATCAGTCCATTTGAAAATGTTGTTCGATATGTATGGTAAAATTTTTTATAAGATACTATTTAAAAACTATTAATTCCAGCTTCAGGTAATGCATTAAATATATGTTTTTCTTCAATTAGTTTTTTTAAAATATTGATTTTGAAAATTTTATTTTCGTTATGCATATTTTTGTTGTACAGTTCCTTTATGAATATTTTTCATTATTTTCGTGAAATAAATAAATTAGAATTCCTAATTATTTAATAGTACTACATAATGCATATATTAATAAGGATGCTTATATGATATTAATAGAATATCCTTTTTTCGTATTAGAATTTTTTTTGTCTTTAAACTTTTATATACATTTTTATGAATATACCTTGGATAATTAACAAACCAGCATTACTCATAGAAATGACAATATAACATTTTGCAGTCAAATGAAATAATATAAAAAACGACGAAATAAAAAAAAAACAAAAATTAGATAATTCTTATTAACATATAGTTCTCAGAGAAACGAACATCTTTAAGCATACTTACAAGTTGTATTTATACTTTTATTATAAATGAATTCTAATGAGAAGCTCTAATCAATGAGTTAAAATACTATAAAGAAATGTGAAGATATATGCAGCTTTTTTTAAAGTGAGAACTTACCATAATAATCACACTCAGATTATTTACAGTTACATAATTGTTTATTTATCATTACAATTACAGATAGGATATATTTGTTGTTAATGAACAAAAAAACATTTTTAAAATACATAACAAGATTATTCTTCTATTGGGATGCCATCGAAAAATAAATCTTGTATGTTATAAATTTTAATGTAGCAAACAAATAGGAACCATAAAAGAAATAATAGATTAAAAATTTCAAACATGAATAGGAAATTGGTTGTGATAATTCTGGAACTTAATTGAAATTAGTGATCAAAGAGCTTTTGAAAAGAAAATATGCTACCGAAATATAAACCACATTCATTCAAAGAAAAAATAAAATTTAAGTATAGAATTTATGTTAGGCTTTTATTGAGCTGTTATAACAAATTATAAATGGTTAAAATATTTACTTTTAATTATTAATCATTTAGATAAATTATAGCACCAGTTATAAATTTTCTTTAATACATTTATATGAATGCATCCTGTCTTCCTAATAAAGTACATTTTCCCCGTTAATGAAATTTTAATTAATCATAAATGTCATTAATTCTTTCTCTCAAAATTTCAAACAATTAACGCGGATGAAGTATTCACTGTTTGTTCAAACTCTATTAATTTGTTTACATTATATATTGAGTATCAATAGAAAATCTGTAAGATAGCACTGAATTAATAATTCTTAATTTGAAAATTTGTAAGCGCTTAATTGTGAAAGGAATACAACAAAAGTTGTCCGGTAACGTATAGAGCGTTTTAAAAACTTCGTTACTTCTTAGTTACTTAATAAAGCGATTAGTTGCTTCTGTAATTAAAATGATTTCATTCAATATTATAGAGAATTCTTAAGTGAATTAAACTGATGATTGTTCTTATTTTATTTCTATGTCACAAATCTATTAGTTCCTCTACAACTCAAAGAACAATAATTACAATATGATTATTTCTAAATTGTAAAAGTTGAAATTCATACGTCAATTAAATCTCTTATGCTGACTTTGCTTAGTAAAGTTGCTCAGTCATTGATAAAAAGAACATCAGTTTATCAAACAGAAAAACAAAAATATTCTTATGCATATTAAATTTAAGTTTCAATTACACTTGTCATTGATGATGACTCGTTAAATTACTTTTTATAAAAATGATGACTGAAGACAATTTTGACTGAGCTTCATCTAGCAATTTATAAGCAAATAATTCAAATTCAGAAATCAGATATTCTGTTAAAGCCCAAATACAGGTACGCAATCCACATATATAATATCAATATGACTGAGAAAAAATAAAATGAATTTTAATTAATGTATTTTTACATTTATGTGTAATTTTCAAAAATATTCAATATGTTATTGTTAAATTCTTACTGAATAGTATATAATTGTAAACTTAAGTTAGTGATATAATTTTTTTACATCAGCGTTTCCTCGTAAACCAAATACATAAGAAATTCGTGTGATATACATTAAATGCTTTTATAATTATGTTCATTTCTAAGAAAGAAAAATTTTGCAAAATGTAAATGTTATCCCATAAGCAATAAATTATTCATTAGGAACAAGATATCATACGTTCCAAGAATTTATACATGCATTATGCGCATAAAAATTATAAATCTAAAAATAACTTAAAGTAATTGATTACAGAAATAATATATCTTAATTAAATTTGTTTACGTTTACCATTCATACAGATAGATACATAAATTCACATGACTTTAAGAGGAATTCTTGAAAATTTTCGATGATGTGTGTATTTTAAGTTTTTAACAATTAAAAAATATATTATATCTCATTTTAAAAATTTCACGCTGCTGATTTTTAGATGTTGCGAAAAAACAACGGTAAAATCATTTCTACTTATATTACCTAACAAAAAAGAAGGAAATATATTTTCCACGATTATATATATATAAATACCGTAAATGAAAAAAATATGTTGTTAACAAAATGTGTCACATTTTCCCCTGGTAAACTGTTTTCTAATCAGTGGATCAAGTGTTTAAATTCGTTGAATTAAACGCATAATATAATTCCTAGGTATATTCAGTGAATAATGAGAAGGGAAGATCTTTGAAATTAAAATGCTGGGGAATAAATAATTAATTATTAGAATGAAGTTAAATTTTTATGTCGATTTTATAATGAAATATTTATTGAGCCGTTTGATCAATCAAATGTTTTCCTTTATATTTCAGTAAGAACAGGGGTTAGTGCATTATAAAAAAGTTGAAAGACGATGAGAAGATAAATTTTGACATCCTTTACAATTTATTTTAATTTAATATAAGAAGCAATATTTACGAAATTCTTGAGGAATTTTAGCAATCTGTTAATATTAAGAGTACTTAAACTTGGAATTTTAATACAGCGTATATTCACTAAAAAGATTCATGTCATTTTTCAAATAATTTATTTAATTTATAATGAAATAAATTGATATTTCGGTTTTTTAATAAACATTTAATGTATATATAATATGCGAAACTTTGAAGAAAACATGATGGATAGATTTTTTCCTGTCATTTTTCTAGACGCACACTTGTGTAAATAACTATTTTGTTATTTGTAAAAACTATTAAGAGCAACGCGGTTTCCAGAGTGCATTGTTAGTAACATCGTTTTGTATAAAATGATATCACAATCCCGTTTTTCCGGTTCAGTTCTTAGACAAATTAGTAATTAAATAATACTTAAATAAAAACGCTAAGTTAATTATGTTATACATTTTGAAATTTGGTATTTTTCAAAGCCATATTCAACTACTTGGTTTCTGGAATATATTGATTGTAATCATAACTAAGATAACTGTATAAATATTTTGTAATATTGCCTTCGAAGAACGTCTTAAATGTTCTAAAAATAAACCTGTTTTATCATTCAAAAATGTATTTTTATTAAAAACAAATATTTAAAATCATCGCCTCTTCACCAACACTAATTTCTCAAAGAAAATAAAATTAATGATTTCAGAAATATCAACAGTATGTGTTCAAGAGAAAATTCGTCGGCAAGTATTTTTAATTAATTTACTTTACTTTTTTCCTATTTTAAGTGTGACAAAATTAAATTGACTTTTCTACATGTCTAATTAAAGTACAATCGTAACATATCCTTTTTTTTAAATGATATAAAAATTATATTTATGTGAATTTTAATTAAAAAAAAAAGTACATACTTTTAACAGAGTGTGTTAGCACAGTCACATTTAAGTGAAAAAATGAAAGAATGCAACATTAATGACTATAGTCTCTTAGACTTAGTGATATGAATAATACATTTGTTTCAAATTAGCCAAAATATTTTTGCCATTAATGTGGTTATTTTCTTTTATTATAATTGTAGGTATAGATGTTAACATTAAATTATTTCTATTCTATTCACTTAAAGGTACAAGTAAATTATTATTACTTAACTTTTCCCAAGCCATTGTTCCAACTATTGCAATGTTGCACTTCATTAAAAGATTTCATATTACAAAAACATGAAAATAAATAAAAATCGCTAAACATAGCACATTAAATTGGCCTGATTAAATCGATAACATAATTCAAACAGGTGGTAAAGTGGAAAACATTTTGATGCTTTGATTCAATTAAAGTTAAAACATTTTTAAAGAAATTGTACAAGAAATAAATGTAAAACTATCTTGAATTAAGCATTGCATAATAGTTTTCCAAAGCTTATAAAAATATCAAGAAGAAAAGAATATGTGTATGTAATTCAGATATAACTCAACCATGTATTTAAAAGAAATATTACAGTCGACAAATAATTATAGTTGATAAAGATTAGAATATGCTTGTGAAACTTTCTTTGATTCTTCCCCTTCTCGAAAACACTAATTAAAATGACACATTAAATCGAAATTTGAATCCTTTTCAATTAATTTTAATCTCATAAGTAATTCCTAACTTTTGTATTCAAAATTCTAAAAAATTAACCATTTTTTGCGGTATATTTAAAACTTGGATTTAAATTCAGAACATCGGTATGTATTTCTGTTATCTACTAGGTGAAACTCACATAAATTTGCAGAATGAATCATTTTGCGTTACATGAAGAAGTAGCGATATTTTATATGAAAAAATTCACAATAACCATCTTTATAATACATAAATATAAAATTAGAATACCTTATAAAATAATTTAAAAACTTCATGCGTATTATCTAAAGTAATTGCCTTTATATAATACTTATATATGGAAACTGTACTAAATGAACTATGGATATGAATTATTTGCGAGCACATATGAACTAATTTTCTCATTAAATGTAAGCGAAAAATTATTGTTAGTACCTGAGATAAATAAACAACATTATTTTTAATAGAATTTTAACGTAAGAGAAAATCCCTTTTCATTTTTCATGGGAAATAAAAATAAAGGTTCAATAATATATATATACATATATATTGTAAATTAAATGTATATAAGAAACTGTTGTATTTTAATTTTAATTTAAGTGAAAAGCCCATATTGTAAATATGAATAAGAAATGGACAATTACACATTAACTGTAAACTACTTGTTTGTCGGAAATTATTAAAAAACTAATACTCTTTCTCTTCTTTTCATATTTATATATACTTGTAAATGCAACCTTTCATTAGCTTAAAAATATTACTGAAGTATATTCAGCAGTTAATGAAGAATATAATGAATAGTTGAAATTAAAAATAAAAGGAATACAATAGCACTTTATAATAATACAACAAATGTTGTAACTTACATTTTGTGTTAAATTAGATCTTATTTCATTAAAGTTTTTATATCATAGAGGAAATTCGTTACGTTTCCTTTATTACATTTCCTGAGTAATTACAAAAATAGCGAATTTTAAAGGTTTACATAGTTCTTTATTTCACAATTTCAGATCATTGTTTCTTATATTTCACTAAATCTTAAAAGTCTGGTAAATATCAGTGTAGTTGAGCAGTTATTTTTATAAGCAACCTTTATCAATGTTTTCAATTAAATTTTATTTTTATGAAAAAGACATACATTTTGAATAGTAATCATCCCGTTAACTGCAAAGCAATAGATAATAATAAGGTAGAATTAAGCTGCAAGTTAATTCTCTCTGTATATCTATATCTCGGTCTTTTTTATTGACAATTCTTTTCATTTAAATTCAAGTAGAGGTAACCAGATTACGAAAGAAAATATGTTATTTTATTTATAATAATAAACCTATTAAACTCTCATCAGAATTAGAGGCAAGTAGGTCTTATTAAACCTATATTCGTTTTATATTCTCCTTGCTAAAAATTACTCATATATATATATATATATATATATAAAAATTTTTGATACAAAGAAGTATAAATACATAGAAATAAACATAAAAAGGTTATAGGAATAATTTTACGGAACTCAATACTTTTCTGGGATCTATGTCCTAATTATTCTATACAGATTTTGAACTTCGAATGTTTTATTTTCTAACATATACCTTGGGAAATTAACGTAGTAAATGTCGCTTGTATGGTAATGCTTTTAGCTTGTATTGTTAACAAATGCTTAGAATAATTTAGTTTCACTAAAAAGCTATGAAGGAAATATGTTTAGCAACTCATTCTATACCTCGATGCTCGTAAATGTTTCTTATCTTTTCTTTCGTCTTTTATACGTACATATATAATTTAAACTTCGGCTTCATTATTTTGTTCTCTTCTAGTTTATTTGTCATTCTTGCTAAAATTTTTTGGTAAATCCAATTCATATTTAACTGAATTATAATTTAAATTTTGCATTGTAAAATAAGGTAAAGTAGGTTCTCTTAATAGTCGCAAAATTTATTTTTCCTGTATAACTAATTCATAACAAAGCTTTTCGCCTGGCAAAATGCATTGGATATTGAATAATTTAGTGAAACAAGAGCTGATCCTCATTGTTTTGGCTTTGAGAAAAGAGTCATTTTAATGAGTTTCACGACCATAGCATTTAAATAATCGGCTTCTTGATATGATAGCAATTCGAAATATGCAATTGGAAAATAAGGGGATTATTAACAATTCTGAATAAAAGGACTTATACTTTAATCCGATATTAACTTGAATAGCATTGAATACTGGGAGACATTGAAGAATTTAAACAATGGAATAATTGTTTCTGGTTTCACTTGCAGAAAAATAATCAAATATTGCTAAATGATATCCATTGTTTTCACTGAAGTAGTATGTAATTTACTAAAAACAATGTGATTAATATGTATGGTTATGATTACTAGCATGTGCTGTCAGATAAAAGGTCATTTCACTGTATGATTAAGCATAAAAATATATTAGTTAATACGTTTATTTCTTTAAGGTAAAATTCATCTTCAAGCTATATAATAGCATAAAATATTCCTGACTCGCATGAAATTTTTCAATTTCATTGCTTAGGCTCCCAGAAAAGAACAGAGGTCATATTTTCGGGGATTTTAGCAATATGGTTGACATAGCCTTGTTAAAGAATATATTCCAAACTCGGCAAAATTTTCATTTAAAAAAGTTGCTAATATTAACATCAAATTTTTACTCTTTAGCGCATTAAAAGCATTACATACTTAGTCTTTAATACTGTAATATGAAATGGAAAATTAACTTTAACAGAGCTTCATGAATTTTCAAATAATAATAATAAATAGTAATAATAATAATATCGTCAAAGAGCAAAGTGTTCCGAATTTGAGCTTTTCCATATTGCATTTGATAAAAAGAAGCTTTAATATGATTTCAGTTAAAGAAAAATGATTATTTTAAGCAAACAGTAGTTGTTTAAATACATTTTAATAAAGTACATAATTTATATAAAAAATACTCAAAGTTTTATGTTTATTGTTATTTATCATTTCCATAAAATTTGATTCATATTAATCATAAACATTCAGAAAAATTTAGTGATTTTAATTTACATCGATGAAATGAAACAGAACTTAGATGTACTTTATTATTAATGCATTATAACAGATAATACTAAGAAAAGATCATATCGACAGAATTTGTTGTAGAATGCATTATTAAATTTTTTTCAAGGTCGTACGTACACAAAAAAACATTTTTATACAAAAAGAAAATTGTATCTCTATCGAACACTGGTAAAATTATTTTGCTGAAGGGAATTATTCATAATTTTAATTAAATATATGATATATTCTTTAATAAGTATTTAAATTTCTATTTGAATAATTTAGTGAATACAAACATAAACATTCAAAAATTTAGTATGAATATGTGCATCATTAAGGAAATAAAACTGTTATGTAATATGAATTATTAGTACACAATAATTTATTAGGCTGAGGAACGCACTAATCTACAGAATAAGTTGTATAGAATCTTATTAAAATCATTTTATAAGGTAGGGAACGCAAGAAAGAATGATCCCTCTGCATGAAAAGGAGAGGTTTGAGAAACATTACTCATGGTCATGAATTATATTCCAGTTCTTTATTTCATATGGTTGATTATTATTAGCATATATTTAACAACGTTGCAAATTATTTCTCCTTTTTTTACATGGTATTTAAATTCATTTTTCCAATGCTTTATTAAAATAGAATTTAGATTATGACCTACTTCGTTACCAAGAAATTATGAAATTATAATATTTAACCGATTTTATTACTCAACAGAATATTTATTTTATAAATTATTAAATGTACCTTGGATCTGTTAAAATGTTTGCTGTCTAAAATTTTGCTTTTTTTTTATTTCCATTTATATGTTAATTTTCTTAAAATATTACTTTATTTCTAAATATATATTTAACAATTATATCACAAAATGAACGTAACTTATATTTAATGAGAATCATTTTTTCGCTTTAACTAGATTTATCTTATTCAAAATGAACTATATCCATCGTTACATTTGCTTTCGATAACACTGATTATCCAATAGATAAAACATTATTGTCTCCAAAAATGCCCAATGCTTCACAATCAAGCCCCACAATTGACGGTATTAGTGGGAAAATTTCCTTGGGGGCTTTCAAGGTATACGTGGTCACAATGTCTCACGGGATGGATTAGGGTTTCGCATACGGGGAAAACTGCCATTCCGCCGGGAGTGATGAAGACAGGGGAGGTCGATACCCATTGTAAGAACACTGAGGAAAGAACGGAATCATTCGACGATGTAAGCATTAGTTGGGAAAGGGATTTGATGAGATATGCATTGTTAACCGATATTTATCAGCAAATTCGTAAACAAAGCATGTTCTTTGTGGTAAATATGGAATTTGGTTTTAAATTTTGAAAGATAAGGGACGTATGAAAATATGTTGATTTGAGTGAAATGATTGTCATTTGTTTAAATTTGTTATTAAATGCATTTCGTTACTTTTTTGCATATGAGGAGAAAATACTTGCACTACTTGCGCCAGTTATTATTATGATCATGTTTTGTTAAATTGTAATATTTTTGCTGATCATTCTTAGATTTAGTTAATCATTGAAAATATTCATTTAAAATATTCAAAATGAGAAACATTGGCAACAATATCAGAATATATATATATATATATATATATATATATATATATATATATATATAAGTTATTTTGATTAAACTTATATTATAATTTAAGGAAAGGAGTGTTTGAACATTATTAGTTAGCCAACTTTTAAAAATTCTAAACCTAATTCCTATTTTAAGTTTTATTTGAGTATGATAAAATTATATCCTTTTCAGAATGTAAGAAGTCATTCCATAAAATCATTAAGTAAGACATGGTAATTTATCTCACTAATTTAGATTTTAAATCCGTTGAGAATCCTTGTCTCAAATCGATTGAACCTTAAGTATGATAATACATTTTCAGATCGCTTCAGTCATACATAATGAATGAATTACTGGCTGACACATTCTTGTTTCTGTATGGTTTATCTAAGGAAATACAGGTTATTATTTTTTTTAAAAGTGTTCCACCTTTATATAAATGAAGTCACTATTCTTTACACTAAAAGAAATAAAACCACTAGCCGAATTTCAACTTTTATTAAGATACTCCTTAATTAATCTTGTTATTTAATTCAATAATTTGAAGAAAAAAGGAATTTTTCCTTTAATTTGAAAACTTTCATTAGCTTAAATTTTAGACCTAAACTAATCAAACAGTATACCCTTTTTTACAGGTAGATTAAAATACTGACCTGGAATGAATCTTATTTTCTATGCAATGTAAATTGCATAGAAATAAAAGATATTAATTGAAACTGAACTTTAAGACTTAATATAAGTAAAAAAAATACTACTTGTAATAGGTTTCGTATATATCGTCATCTCTATTAAAATTGAAGAACTTCAAATGTTTGAAATAAATTATATGTTAATCAATTCTTAATGGGGATAATCAAAGATGCGTGTTAACTGCATTTATAATAATAAAAAATATTACATTTACTGTGGATTTGGATGTCTCAGCTCTAACAAAGAGTTCAGTAGAAATTTAGGCTCTGAAAAGTATCATACATAATGCATCTATAACATTCCACGTATTGCTGAAAAATGCATAAATAAAACGAATCAAAGAAATTCAATTTATCAATGAAAAACTTATCTGCTATTTATTTTTTTCAAATTTCATATTGCTAGCCAGATGATAAATAAAGAAGTTTCACCATAAAAGTTCATTTCTTCATTAGTGTAGTTCTTATATATCAAAAAGTCAGGTACAAAATTCAGACTTCAAATACATAAATAAATCAGATATCACAACAAAATCGATAACATAATTTTAAAAGTACTTTCAGTTCAAAACAAAGGATATCTTCATATTGTAATAACTGAGTAAATTACGGTAATAATTTTTTATATAAAGTACTGAAGTGTTTCGTCGATTTCATATACTGGGTTTTCTTATACTGTGAAAAGCTCTTGTTAGAGGTCGTTTACAATATAGTGGATTCTCACAGAACACTCCACATGTATCACCAGATTATTTTCCGTAGACTGAGTTTTGATACTTGATGAATGCTGTTAATGAAATAAGCACGAGTTTCAAATATGGTTTTATGCGGTGAGAATATTCTTGTAAAGAGTGTTCTTTTTTAATGAAAGTAAAGGGGGGAAAGATAAGCAAGTATTCTTTTTTTTAAAAAAGAAAATATTTTATTCTTTCTTTATGGATTATTCTATCATTAATAATTCTTAGTGTCAGATTAGAATCTGTATTTACCATTTCTGATCAAAAAATATATGGAGTGAAATAACTTTCCTACTAGCTGTAAAAGATAACTAAGAATTCCACAAGTAATGAAATTATTTTCATCATATACGTAATTCCAGTCATAATAGACGGATTTACATTTGAATTTAAGATACATTTTTTTCGTGTTAGTTGTCATACAAATAGAAAAATGTTTTAAAATAAATGTGGCATTAAAATATTAGGCCTTTCCTTAATATCCCAGAAGAAATTGGGAATGATATTTATTTGTACGTTGTGAAAATAGCTGTTTAATAATACGCAATAGTTTAAAAGGATTTTTTCTTATTGAGGAGATCAACAGAAGAATTGATTCATTAACTAATAACTTTATATTCACTTGATATATTAGCAGCCAAAAAATGAATCAGTGTTCTAAGGGTATTAGAATAAAAAATACATATATAACGGCTGCTAAAATTAAATACGCACCATTAACTCTTTTTAAAGGCGTAAAACGGTTTTATTAAAATAGCCATTTAAATTTAACGATTAGAAACAAAAAAATGAGCATTGCGAAATGTATTAGACTAAGAAACAAAAATGAAGAAACAATAATATTTTAACTACCGTAATTTTTACTTTGAGTTAAAGATTACTCACAGAATTAAGTAAACAACTAGTATAATTCCTTAACAAAAATAAACATGAATTATTATTTCATTGCATATCCTTTTGCATCTAGAATACCTTCTAAAAAGTGCGCATTAACTTGAAAGGATATATACTGTCCTACGGGATATTTTTCACCCCTTTCCTTGTAAAACTATTTGTAAGTATTATTTCATTTAATACTACACTGCTGAACAGATTTTCCAATTCAAATTATTTTTTCTAACAGAATAATATCAAGAGAGTGTGGTAATGTATGCAAATTTGTTTTACAACTGTCCAACGAACATAACAATTTTAACTGTATGTTTTGGCTTCATTATCTTGTTGAAGCGTACATTGCGGCTCTACATCTAATTTCTGAGCCCTTAGGTTTAAATTATTCTTCAATATATCAAAGTAATTCATTTTATTTATGACTGTCAATGAAAAATTATTTTCTCACGCCTTTTGCAAACATGCTACCCATAAAAGAACCAAAGCACCACTATGCTTGACAGTGAGGATGGTGTATGTGAAAAGCAAGTAAGAATTAGACTTCCGACAAACATACCATCATTTTCAAAGACATTTAATTGACTTTTGTCATTAGATATTACAATAATATTAGAAATATTGAGGCTAAGAAATATCAATTACAGGTTTTTTTTTTTTTTTTTTTTGTTTTGCATTGGAAATGAAAGATTACTTTCCAGCCACGATACCATTACAATACGTTTCTCGGAATTGTTTCCGCGAAAACACGCTTTCTTATTTCTCAAGAAGTATTAAGAAGTTCTTATTGTCGTAGTCACCTTCGGACTTTTACATAATTCTAGAATGAACTGAGGACTATTTTACTAATTCTTCCAGGTTTATTTGAAGTTTTCTCAAACATCTAATACTTTTGAATAATTTTTGTGCGTATCCTTGACTGAGTTTAACTTCCTTTGCAATGTCACGTTCATATTTCCCTTCTTCTGACATTCGAATGACAATTTTCTTAGTTTCAGTTCTGGAACTTATTTTCACATCTAAAATATACCATGTTTCCCCGGAATTTTTAGGCAAACAGAAATATCATACTGATTCATTAAAAAGTATTTGTAAGAAAATCTAAATTTGCATTGGGTGTATAATCAATTTTGTGAAACAAATTTAGAATGTTGATATAAAATGTCTTAAATAAAATATCCATTCTACATTTGTGTTACTTCGTCTAATACATTTTGTAATGTACCTTTTAAATTTCTATAAATATTAAATGTAAAAAAAGTATTTTAAAATAGTATTTTAAGCCTTTTAGAAAGATATGAGATGTGCACATTCAAATTTGGGAGCAACTGTACACGAGAAAAGCTAGTGTTTCTGAGAAATACATATGACAAAGAAGAATGTGTTGTTCAACAGATCTATTAGATTTAAACGATAAAAGATTTTAATAGCATTAAAATTAGTAGCATTTACTTAATTTGTCTTCAATATAGTGATTATGTTTGCTGTTGTTAAGCATCAAGATTACGAATTTTTATAAATTGGAACATGTGAAGAAATGGGAGTAAAAATTGATATCGTAAGCGTTTTCTTAATACAAAATATAAATATATTTTTGGAAAATGCAAAATGGTTGTATTATTTAAAATACTAAGAAAACACTGAGAGCTTCAAAACGTTTCCGAAATAACTTTTTTCGAAAAAAAACCCATTCAAGTAATTTTATTTAAAAATGATGTAATTACTAAAACATTTTGATGTAAAATAAATAATAATTTATAATGTAAGATACAATTTAAAATTTCGCATAATTTCTGTGTAAATTTCTTAATTCAAACATCAAAGACTTACATTTTAAAAATTATATGAAGTTTGCATATTTTATTCAATATATATATATATATATATATATATATATATAT
>BMAW01004130.1:312963-324865 GCA_019974015.1 Nephila pilipes
ATATATATATATATATATATATATATATATATATTAGAAATTAAAAGAAAAGTGTAGAAGTTGTTTAAAAATTTAAGCAATTTTTGCTAGCGATTGTTAAAAACTTCATGGAAAAAATCTAACGTGCAATATTTTTAATAATTACGTTAATAATTTCAGGCAGAATTTATTATTATCGTAATAAGTTTAATCATTATTACATAGAGTTCTTTATTTGTAAAGTTTTTCAATAACTTTTGAAGAAATAAATTTTTTACTATGTTTGCAATTTTTTTTCTATATTTATTTATGTACCCTAAAAAGTTTTTCTCTAAATATTACAGGTTAAATATTATTTTCTGTTTCATAATTTTTGCTCCAAGGAAACAGAACTTGGAACAAGAAGAGATGTAAATTAATTTAAGGCCTCTTATAAATTTACTAGTGTTTAACCAAAAATTTAGCAGTATTTTTAGAATGTCCTCTTAAATCATAATATTCACTATAAAAAAATATGTATCGTTTCAGAAAAGGTACCATCTTTTATATTTAATGTATTATATCAAATTCAACTTCTTTTATATATTTTAATAATATAAACTGCCAAGCATTAATTATGATATTGGGAAAATAATTGAGCATTTTTTGGATAGATTCTTGTATACCCAAAAAATATTATAATGGATAAATATTAATCCACTCTTACTAATAATAGGTTCTTAAAACATTTTCAAAATATTATTATTGTCTAGTTTTTTACTGTCTAAAATACATAGTGAGAGAGAAAGGGAGAGGTAAACTGTGTTTAACATATTTTCTCTTTGTGCTTATTGTGAGGGTTTTCATCATAGAACTTCTTAAAAAATCATGGCAAGTAATATTTAATTTAAGTTATTTAAGGTTTCTAGAAATTTCAAAGAAAATATTATAGACATAAGCATTTCAGGAACTAAATAATTCTTCGAATTATCTACTAAAACTATTTGTTGTTGAAAATATGACACATATATCTTTAAATGTTGTTCACTTTTTTTTATAATTTAACAAATTTTTTAAAACATTTAAGATTTGCTTTGCCTGATTAAAATATCTCTGAAAATTTATTTAACCTGCTGGCTACTTTAATCTAAAATATTAACTCTGTGTTATATTTATTCAGATTACAAATTTTCCATGATTTCTGAAATTCATGATTATTCTTGTAAATCATGGTGAATGTGCTATTTTTTTTAAAAATTTAATCAGTTATATTTTACACCAAATTCTTATTCTTACAATAAAGACATATTTCTTTGGTGAAATAATTAAGTCATTCATAAGTTAAAATTAAAAGATATTTTTTCAAGATAAATTAATATTCAATAAAATAAATTCTGACAACAATCATAAAAATTGAAGTTTATGATTCATTGTTTCATAAAATATGAATTACTAAGATATAAAAAAAATATTTTAAAACCTTATAGTTCATTTCAAAATTTAAGAAAAGAATTCATACTATTTCTGAAAAATAATGATGCAATTTCTTCTTATTAGATCTAAAAAAAATAATTCCAAGGGAATCCAGAATTTAAATCATTAAATATCTTCAAGATGAGATTGACTTTATTGTCAACACATTGTCACAGTTAAATGTATACAAAATAAACCTTAATTTTCAAATCTCTCATAATTAGTCACTACTTTTTAAGACCCATATTCATATTTCCTCAACTCCTCAACTTTTTAAGCAATATCATGCAGCTTTTTTTTTATATAAATTATTTAATTTTTACGAGCATTTTAACTTTCCTTAGGTAACAAAGTTTCGTACTAAAAAGAAGGGAAATATCTCTACGTCATGTTAACATTTAAAAGGAATCCTATATGACATTTTAACTATAAAATATCCCATGAAACATTTCTAAGTATCAGACTGTCAGATAAATCTTGTTTTAGTTTTGATTAAAATTGATTGCTGTCCGGAAGGCGAATGAAAGAATAATTTTTTCTTGAACATTTGTAAAAAAATAATATCAAAACTCAATTTGTTCCGCCAACTGCAGTGTATGACTATATTGTTTATTTTGAACCATGTCTCTTCGGATTTCCTGGTATTTAGAACGAAATCTATCTCCGTCTTCGAAAAAAATATTAAAGTCATATTTGTTACAGGATTGAAATAAAAAAAATGACAAAAGTAATATCCATGGCAAAAGGCCAAGGAAAGAAATGAAATAAAAGCGCATTCTTTTTCAGAATTTAATTTCCGGAACCTAAACTATTTGAATTTTTTGATAGCACAGCTGTGAGAGTAAAATGTTTGCACGAATTTGGCTGGGTATATTTTTCATAAAAGCATTTCTGAATACAGCTTTCCGATAGCTTCATGAATTCAAGAAAATGTATGCCAATTAATAATAAAAAGAATCAAAAGCATCAAGGACTTTGTTTCAAAATCCATTATAAACCATGATGTATAAAATTCCTAAAAAAGAAATATTACCTTGAAAGTAATAAAACTATTAAAATACTTTATTACAAATTCGAATTCTATTATATAAAATAATTTTGCTTCCATTTTGATAATAGTTTTGTGAAACATACATATTTACCATCATTATAATAAAAACTCGTCCTGATTTTTTTTTACTCATATGTAAAAAAGAGTGACTAATTACTAAATTGTCTATTGAACCATACGCTTGTTACTACATACATCAGTATTGCATTAAATATCATAAACTTCTAAATTTAAATTTATTTTCTTGTTTAAATTCCTTGTACAAAAGTATTTAATATAAAGAAGTAAAATTTAATGGGATTTAAATATGTTTATAACAATATTTCACCAGAAAACTCGGCAACTTTTTGTGAAAGTAATGCTTGCAGATTGAAGATTGTTGAAATGTTTTACAAATTAAGGCATAATCCACTTTTATGTCACCATTCTTGAGTTCAATAATGAATATAACCAATTTTTATTCATATTTTATCTCATTATGTGTTCTTTCAGTCGTGTAAAATAATTTTCAGTAAATATTTAAATCTGTTACGGTCCTCTTGTAATTTGTATTACATTCATTTCATTTATAAATATGTTTAACAAAATATATTCAATAACATTTCTGTAATAGAAAAAATTATTTTAATTTTACCTTCTAGTATTAAATTAGTTGTGTTTGTTTCCATCATTTTATGAATTAATGTAATGATTATAGCTGTCAGTGTCATATAATGTTATTATTAAAGTTTCGTATTATTTTTGGAAAATAATTTATTCTTAAGAGCTTAATATAATTGCAATTCCCGTGAATCATATTCCTAAATAACGCTTAAATAAAATAAAAAATCCATCTAAAAATATTAGCATAATGCTCAAATTTTCGATTCTGTTACCTGAAATTCAAACTCTTATGAATTTTTTGAAACATTACCCAATCTTATTTTTAATGTTAATGTGCTGATTTTAAAAAAATTCTTCTCAAGCACTTTTATGAAACACAATTGAATTAAAAAATATTACAAAAGCTTTGTTATGCTTTATTAAGGTGAAACTATATATATATGTGTGTAACATAATTTTTAGGAAAACTGTGACAATTAAATGAACATTGCGCTGTTATATTAATATTATTTCCGAAATTTATTACATTTTTAGCTTTTTAAAACACCTATGCATGCAATTTATTTTGAATTTTTTTATATCTTTATTATAAACTATTGCTAAGTAAAAAATAGACATCTTGACGATAAAATGAGATATCTATGTCTTAGTTTATATATATATATATATATATATATATATATATAAACATCGCAAGCCCTTTATAAATCTGATATAAAAATGAGTGCAATCATGCTTAATAAAAATAAATCTTGGCATGTATAAAATAAATTTTCCTTAAATAAAATTGAGCGGCTGTTTATTAAATAGTTTTTAATCTACAAAATTGCTATAAAAGTTTTTTTTAATTATTTTATTAATAAATAATCGAACATATTAACCTAACAAAATAAGCAACTTACCTGATAAAATATGTTGTCGGGTAAGTTGCCTATTTCATTTAAATATAAAATTTGATTTGTGACATATATATTTGATATTTTACTTTTTTATGCGTATGGACATAATTCAAATTCAAGAAATTTAGAGAATATAGGTTCAAGAACTCGTGAGGATTAAGGCTCTTTAATATAAAATTAGAGATATTGTTTTTATTTTATCAAACTTTCTGTGCGGTAGAATAAGTTTAAAGATTTCAAGATTAACGCAAGAGAAGTAGTTCAATTAATATAAAAATAAAGCTGTTATGGAAACTATAATTCTATTTTCTAAAATTGTAATAAATTTCCCGATAATTCAGTCACATTCAGTATGAACTAAAGAATTAAGTGTGATATAAAAGATGTTTTAAAATATTTGATTTATCAAATACATATTCAGCAGATTATATAGCAGGGTTTTACTTAGCAAAAAGTTTCATTAAATTCATTAGTGTTTTTTCTCGTTGCTTTTTAAAGCCGCTAAGAAATTACAGAATTTCGAGAGAAAAGGAAATGTACTTACATAGGAAGTATATCGTGATTCCTGCTGCAGAAACTAATATGAACATACAGGTGATGACTGCAAAAAGTGTTAGAAACAGTTTATTTTTTCTTAAACGCTCAAATCTTGAAGTAGATATAACAGTTCCTTTTTCTGTCATCGTCCAATTTCCGTTGGGAGTCATGATAGAGCACTCTGTTAAATTTCGAATTAATTAGAGTTTTTAGTTTAATGATATTTTTTAAATAATTTAAATAATACTTCTTTCAGCAGCATCTTTTCCACTTCAGACGTAAACAAGACAATACAAGTTGCAATACGCAAACAAGTTGATATTATTTTTGGAAAAAGTTTCTATTGCATGACAAAATGTACGATGTTCACTCATAGTTGAGAATTATATAAAAGAAAAGAAAAAGAAATAGCGCTTTTATTTGTCCGATAATTTTAATCTGAGTGTGAAGCGATACCTCTTTCAACAATCGAAACAACACTCATTTGTTCTTATTTAATCTTATCTTAATTAAAGTGATTAAATATTTTAAAAATGCATTTTAACAATTTTTTTTTCAATACTTATGTTAGCACTTTTCATGTAGACCAGTAAAGGCATTCAACTCAGCATTGGGGTTTTATGGTTACTTTTAACTCTCGTTATCACATTCCACGTAAGACAATAAACTTCTTATTAGACAGTGAGATTTAGCAAAAAATACCTTGGATATCATGTTTTAAGAAGTTAATGACTGTAGTGTAAACTGGATGTGCTGAATAAATGCATTTTTTAATATTTTTCACAATGTAAAATTGCCACGTCTTTCGCAAGTGCGAGAAGCGTGCTCCCAGCACATTTCACCGTAGCATTCGTAAGAAGCGCCAACGTGTGAGGAAGGTTTGTTCCTTCTCGGTACTTCATTGGATACTGTCTTGGTTAAAAGGGAAGAAACTCTTCGTATAGAAGCATTGTGGAAGAGAAACTTAAATTAGGATGATAGCGCCATCTCTATGTTAACGATCGAAACACAACCAAAAGTCCTTCTTTTAGTTCTGTAAAAGTTAAGAGTACAGATTTCTTTAAAATAATAAATTCCAATTACAATCAGATTTAACGTGTGAAATTAAAGGATCTGGTAAAATGAACATGTACTTCATTTTAATTTTTTATTAACTATCCTTTAAGTTATAAAATAAATTATCTTTGTGTTTATGTCATGCAATTCTCTTTTTATCATTTTTTCCACAGAGAATCACGTTTATATATTTAGTGTTAAATTTTCTGCTTTCAGAAAATTCGTTAATTGAAATGCATTTTAGTTATTATTTTTATTTATTCCATAAGATTAAATTCGCTTTTTTGTCGGAATTTTAAATGAAATTAAAATATTTTTTAGAGTTAATTATTTTCTAAGTAACATTTGTCGAGATCTTTTAATAAAATAACATTTTTCACAATATGAGCACAATATAATTATACAAAAATAAGCAGCAAGTCTGGTTAAATCATTGAACGTTCAAATTTAAGAGTGTAGATTCATATTGTTTATCAGCATTTCTTGAAAACAAATCAGTCAAAAAATTATCTACCAATACATTAAAAATATAACTTTTGCGGAATAGTTGCAGAAAGTATATATTTTTATCCTCAAAGTTATAAATTCTTTATATATAAATGCAGGTAAAACTGAAATTTTCTAGACCACATAAGTATTCCATGATTTTTAAATGGTAAATATTAGGATTTATTTCATATGTTTATTTAATGACAAAATTTACACGTTGCATTTATTGATAATTTTTATAAAAAAAAAAAAGCTAAATTCTTATTCCAAAAAAATTACGATTTCAAACAACTTTTGTTTGGTGAAACTCACTTTGAAAGAGGTAACAAATGAAGATCCTTCATTTGTTATTGCGTGGCATTTAATGTAATCTATTCTTTAAAGTAAGTAATCTGACTTCAAAACCAATTAATTCAATCATTGAATTTCAGTGAATTTTTTTAGATTTCTAATGTTTTCTTGGAGGCTTTATGGAAAATAATTATTTCTGTTACAGGAATAGATTTAAGATTAGTCAATAAAATGTATTTAAAAATATATATTTTGTATATTATTAGTTCAATTATTCTGAGTGAGTATTGAACATTGTGTATGAGATTTTATTAATTCTCTTTCAAAACGTATGTATTCAAATTTCATTTAAGACATTTTAAAAGTTCAATGGTTTAATATTTTACTTTTTTCAAATAATTTCATTTATGCTCGTCATATATCTGTTTTCAGAAAACACAACAGTAGCACTTCAATGCAAATAAAAGAATACAAGCTATCAAAAAATGCGAGCTTCAAAATGAAAATTAATAACCACTTATAGTGATCTGTAAATTGCACAGGGGTATTTTATTTTATTGAGATAAATCTCTACAAAATTTTCTTAAATGTCCGTTTTGAGTTTATTTCTACTTTAAATTATCATTATATTTGTGAAGTCTTTTAATTCAATAATTGTTTTAATCATTGAAATTTTAATAACTTCAGTGGTTGAATGTTCAAATTAGCTCAAATGTAATGAAAATAATCTTTATAATTAAGCTCAGGGATTTATGTAATTAAATTAAATGTTATAATTGACACTCACATGGCTCTAAATTTGCAAAACTATTTATAAACATTAAAACGTTTTGTACTTAAAAGATGCGTCATTTTCTCAATTTAAATTAATTTACAGTTTCTGTAAACATAAATATCAAAGGTAAAATTTATCATAAATTATCAGAATGAAATTGATTCTTGGGAAACATAGAATTTCCAGACTGAAATCAAAGACTAAATTCCGAACTTTTAAACGAAAATATATAACAAAGAAATATCAAAATAAGAAAATGTATATCAATAGATAAGAACTAAATTTTTTTAACAGTTTTTCTCAATCTCCTAAATTTTTAATAGCCCGTTTTATTATTCTTAAATTCTTTAGAGATAATGCAAACTTTTTTTAAAAAATTATTTTTGTAAAACACGCAGATTTTGTTTTACATATTCTATTTTTACGTATTCTAAGATTGAAAATTTGTTTTTATTTAAAAGAAAAAGAGAAATAATAATGAAACTATAAACGCCTGTAAGTACAAAATATAAAAAAATAAAATTAGTATCATTTAAAATGCTCGATAAAAGTGAGATAAAAATGTTAATTTCCCTGTCATTAAATAATTTTAAAATTCGACTTAAAAAAAATGCTTATGTAGCCTCAAAATTTGTCAAACCTTATCGTTATTTATTTTATAAACACTTTTAAGAATATTTAATATTAAAATATTTCGAATATTTTACATTTATTATTAAATTACTATTATTAAAAGTGATATCGACGTATCGAATTTTTCAAAATAATTTTTGCGTTATTTCATTTTAATGATTACATGACCTATTAGATATTTCTATATTAAAGTCATTGAAATTTAAGTGGTTCAGAAAAGCAATTCATATAAGCACAGCAAAATTGGAATATGTGTATTTTATAGTTGTAACTGATTAAGTGATGAAACGAATCGGTTTGATAAAATAAAAAATTAAAGAAACACAATATCCAGCAAAAATATTAATTTTAGAAGAAACCATATCTGATGCTCTACAATAAATGGATAATAGTATATAATGAAAGAATAAATGAAATATGTAAAGTGGTTTCTTATAAATTTCGATTAAACAAGAAATAAAACTGTGATAAAGAAAAAATATTCTTCTGATTGTTACTCTGAAAAATAAAATGTTCTATAAACATTTCAAAAATTAGTCGCTTTTAATTCTATCAAGCTCTAATATCTTAAATTTTTAAAATATTAGAGTGCTTTACTGCGTGTATTAGTTAAAAATATTTATGGCTTAAATTCACACAAAAGTGATAAAGAGAGAATATTAGACAAACAAATTTTTCAATTTTGTTTCTAAAACCGTCTGTACATAAATATGAATTAAATATGCTCTTATTAAATGGATTTTTCTTTATTTTCTTAAAAGTTTTATTTATATTAACATTTATTTTTTTTACTATAAAAGTTTCTATTTCCAATGCAGTTTTCAGTATTTTTTTACGACTGTAATGGTCTATCACACACCGCTTCTGATAATGAAAACTTGTTTACAATTTTGTAGCCTTATTTTATACTGAAAAACACATTTGAATAAAAATGTAAATGAAATTTTAAACTTATTTCAAGTTTCATTTCAGCTGACAGTTAAATGCTTAATTTTAATTTCTGATTTTTATTTTATAACAATAATTAAGACGTTCATGGGAATATTCGAATCCCTGCATGTAAATAATATCTGTTTATGTTCCTTAAACTTCTCGATTCACTTTATTAAATCTTAAATAATTAAATTTAGTATTCAAATGACATTTCTAATTTATATGTTTAGAACTTTCATACTTTCTAAGTGAATTCTGACTTTAATGTTTTAAAAACATTAAATCATAAATTGAAAACATAAATTGTATCGCATTTCCAAAGAGCACCATATATATTCCCCAATCAGTTTCAAAGTATGATTTACTTCAATTATTATGAATTGTTAGCAAAAGAAATATAAATTAAAAGTAAAGAAATTACGTATTAGAATGTTTTTGAAATTATTCATTTTAAATATATTATGACTTACATGAAATAGCATTCGCAAGGAATGCAAGTTTGTAAGAATTTTGATTTGAAAAGCAAAAATTCGTTTTGTAGGGAACCTTAATTAACTAAAGTTATTATATATCTTTAAATAAACTCAATAAAATCTATCGCATTTTAAAAACATTACTTTGACACTAATTAAATGAAAAGAAATTCTGATTTATAAATGTCGATTTCTTACTGCATATATTTCTTTCTTCTTTCTTTCATTTTTTTTACCATCCGTCAAATTAAAAATGTTTTTTAGTGTATGTGTTATTTAAAGGCAAATCAAGCTTATAAAATATTTTTAAAAATAAATTATCATGTACATGCTATGTTTATTAAAATAATTGAACTCTTTTGTCACAAATAATAATTTTTCATATACATATAATTATTCTTAAAACAGCCCTTTCTAATTCTATAAGACTCTAAGCGAGTTAACTGAAATATTAGAAGCGACATAAACATTCCTTCAGAAAGAATGACTGTTGTTAAATTTATTTTAGTTTTCCTTTCCCATGTAATATTTTCCATTAGCTCAAAAATATGTCTTTGCGTAAATCTGGAGAATAAAGCCCAAACTATTATTATTTTTTCTGCTAGGAAAATTCTCCTACAGAGATGTTAAATTCTAACTTAACTTTCCTATATATGTCATCATATTTTAATTTCTTTTTGATTTCTTTTTAAGTTAATAAGTATTCTGTGTAAAATATATTTTCATATTTCATCTAAGTTTTAAAATGTAAAATTAAAAAAAAATTCATTTTTAATTGTATCCAAACTTTTAAAACATAATATGATAAACATGTTCAATGCAACAAAAAAGTTTATACGAATATTGCATATTTTTCAATTTATAAAATTACCTATTTTAGTTCGAATACATTCTCTTATCAAACAACAGCAAATATAAATTTTATACATGTAAAAAAATGATTAAATGATTCTATACTAAACCCATCTTCACCTAGTGGTTGTGAATTTCTTTTAGTTAAAAATAAAGATTGCATTAATATATGAATCATTAATATTTTATTATTATTTATTTCTAAAACCCCAGAAAATGTTATAAATATTTACAATATAAATTGAACTTTAGTTTTAAATACTAACTTTTAAATTATTTGCAAATGCTTTCGTTAACATTAAGGAAAAGGAAATCGTAATATACCATCAGAAAATAATAGATTATATGCCTAGTGTCACTGGAAAGAATAGAAATATATATATTGTTTTCATTGACCCCCTGTGACGATATTGAGCGGTCTTGGACAGGCACAGATTGCGAGAAGAAACAAATAACCTCTCACCAATAATCGATAAGAGAGGACTATCTCAATTGAATTTCAGAAATAAATGGACTTTTGAAGTGTGCCATTTCAACCGTTTAATCTGAAGAATTAATTCTCAGTAAAGCTTCATCTGCTTTCAATGGAAAAGGTTCACAACTGAATGGATTATTTTAGATAATTGATAACAAATGTTTGTGTATTATGTACATGCTATAAATTTGTGATGAAATTCAGATAACCAGGAAAGAGTGAGAGAGATGGTATTCGAAATTAAAAATAATTGTTCAAAGAATCCCCAAGTCTAACATTTAACTAGACGTAAATTAATCAAAGAAATTTGTCATGATTATTTATATGATGCATTGTGCTTATTTTGTATAATCAGACTTGTGTTTTTCCACCCGCGTTTTCATTAAATTTTAAAACATGATTTATGTTTTCAACTCACATGTCATTCTTAAGTCCTCTACTTTAATACCAAGATAATTATAAATTATTATTCTTCAACATTTTAAGAAATGTAATTTAATCGAAAAGCTATATTTGAAAAGCTCTATGTATGATTTTGAATAATTTATAATTTCAGACGATTTTGAGGAATCTAAGATTTAATGCAGTATTTAAAATGCAAGTATTCATTTTGTTCTGATAGAATATTCAGATGTGAAGAAAATTCAATTAGTTTGGTTTTCTTGAATATTGCGAGAAATAAAGTTTTCTTATTCAGATGTAATTCTTGATCACGGGTTTAATCAAATCTGCGTTTCAAAACGCATTTATATAATTACTGAAACCGACAAGGTTAGCGCTTACAAATTACCAATTAAAAACATCGTTTGCTAAAATTTTTTAGAATTGAAGCATATTATTGCACAATGCGTATAAGAACAATTTTGAGCTCAAGAATCAATCAGTATGTCAAGTAACTATTACGCTCTTTTATTTAAATAAATTTGAATTTTTATAATGCATAAACATATTTATGTCTTAGAGAATGTTTAATATATCAAACTTTTTTCCTAATCTGATGGATAGCAGACACACCCGATAATTAAGTTAGTATAGTGAAGGTATAATAGCTGATATGGGTGTCGGACTTTCAATAGATTATCGGGCCACAGAGATTGTACACCTCACACTGTAGGTGTATTAGTTTCGGGAACTCGGTACCACAAAAAATTATCAAAACATCAATTATTTTTTATTTTTATATAGTAATATTCTTCGAATTAACATCTTATTATTGATTTAATACTTTTGAATGTATAAGAACAAGAAGTTGGAGAAAATAAAATTGAAAAGATGTTTAAAAAAATGACTTGACCCCACCCTCATTTTAGAATTATCTATAATTTCATGCGTTCTTTTTATCAACGAATTTATACACACACACACACACACACACACACACACACACACACACACACACACACA